>JANHGL010023120.1:0-26576 GCA_024611195.1 Ceyx melanurus | reverse complement strand
CAGCCAGTTAGAAAACCTGAGCTGAAAAGTAAAATCACTGAACAGAATTTGCTCGGCTTTCACCCAAACCAGGACACCCAAACCACAATTTGAAATGGTCGAAGGTTAGTCTCTGAGTATGTCTGTCTCAACTGTGGCCATGGCTGCATAGCAATGAAAAGGGAAGGAAACCCTGCCCTTGCACTGCATTAGTTTGAAAGGAAGATTTCTTCTTTGATTTTCTTCATGCATTTCGCATTCATTGAGTAGAACTAACAGTACTGCAATTAAGTCATGTGAATTAAGAAGGGTTCATGTATTTTTATCCTTTATCCCATCCTTCTGTATGTTTAAACATCACAGTATCACATGTCACTATAGCTTTCAGCTTCTGAAATCTTGAATGCTAATGCTAAATGTCAACTAAATGCTAAGTGTCTACTTAATGTTAAATGTCTACATAATTTTTTCTAGAAACACAAATTCCTACTTTATGTATAAAGCCTTTGACATGTATCATGGGGAAGGGCCTAGTTTCTTACCCAGTGTTTGCTTTTCCTGGTTTTTCATTTGTATTACTTTTGTAGATCCATTACAGGAACTTTTCAACTAATACTATTTTTGTCACACAGCAATCAAAACTGCAGTAGTTACTGAAAAAAACCTCTAATGTATTTTGTAATAGTCAGTTCTCAGCAGTCATGTAGAGTACTATGTCTCAGGATGCTGCTTCAGCCTGGAAGAATATAGTTTCCTAGCTGAGTTCCAGAATCATATACTTTATTCGAGGAAGTTTAATGCTTGCTACTTTCAAATCTCAAAAAAAAAAATAATTTGAAATTTATTCCCCATTGGAAGAGTACATAAATATAAATGGTACTTTAAAAAAGCCCCAAAAGTAAGCTTTGTTTTCTGTCCTTTATAATTTAATTTATTGAAGTGTCCCTCTGCTACAGTGTATAGACAGATTTTGGAATAATGGATCTTTAGTACAGAGCTTCTTTTTTGAGATAAGTTGCTTAAGGTAATCCTTTGGTCACTGGCCAGTGAAGAGAAGCAGGCATCACAAAAAGAAAATAAATCTCATTATTCAGACATTTACTTTAACTGAAAGATTAGGCAAGTTTACAGGCACACCATCTTTCATCAGCTGACATATATTATGAGCAGATTGATTTGCAGATTGGAGTACAGTAGTATTTTATGCCAAAGTCATGTTACGAAGCTTAGTTAATTAATTAATTATAACAAAGCACTTTGAGAACCCTAGAGAGAAGATGTTATAAAAGTATGCGATGTTATTTTAATAATTTTCCATTTAGCAGAGTGGAATGAATTACCTTCGAGCCCTCAGGATCCTGGGCCTGATTAAGGACTGTTGACTGCATTACAGAAAGTACAATTTCCACTTCCCTTCTGCTTGGCAACCTTCCAACTTCCAGCTGTCCGGTAGTAAAAACAGAACTCTGTCATTCTTTATGTAGGAATTTTGGAAGTTTAGAAACAGGTTTTAGAAGAGGAGACAAAAGCTAATTTCATCTCTTCAGAATCCCCAGGAAGATTGTTGAGTTTTAATGAAAACAGATAAATCTGAAGCAAAACATTCTGTTGTGCAGAAAGCCTTGGATTTTCAGCAAAGACCCACCTGGCTAAGAAATGAACTTCTCAATGAACTGAAATGCAAATAGAAAGCAGACAAGAATTAGAGACAAGGCCAGGAAATGTGAGAAAAATAGAATAGCATTACTAGGGACTTAGGAACAAAACCAGGAGAGACAAAACTCAGTTGGAAGCAAAACTGTCTGGGCCATAAAGGGTAACATGAGTGGATTCTATAGATCCACCAGTAATAAATGGAGTCAGAGAAAATGGGGGCTTGGTATGTGCAGATAGACAAATATCTCTGCAAGTTCCACTCCAGGAGTGGTGCCAACAATAAGGGGGAGCACTAGATGAGATTCACTTGGATCTGATAAAAGTGTTGTCTGGGTGATTGTTATCTATGAGAAGAACATAGTGACTGGGAGAGGTCTGTGACAACTGAACAAGGTTCATGTGTTGTATATTTCTTTTAAAAGAGCAAGAGGGAATTGTGAGCAGTGAGCCTCACCTCAGTCCCTAGAGAGATCCTGGAGTAATGGAATCAATCTCTTTCTATAGAAGTGAAGAACAGGGAAGGAGCTGGGAGAAGTCAATATGAATTTATCAAGAGTGGTGCTTATCCAGCCTGCTTGCCTTCTGCAATGGAACTGCAGGCTGTGTGGCTGAGGGGAGAGGTGACTGTGGCACTGCTGAATGCTGACAGGGCTTGTGACACCATCCCTCACTGCCTTCTCCTTGGAAACAGGTCTAGAGGAAAGCACAGTTTTGGGTGTTGAAAACTGGATGGACTGCCAAACTGAAGGGGTGGGAATTAATGAGATTGTGTCCTGTTGTGGCTGATAATAGTAGAAGGGAGATGCTGGGACTCATGTTGTCCAGTGTTTTCATCAGTGATGTGGACAGCAACACGGAAAGTACATACAGTAAATCTGCAGAGACACCAAAGCAAAGGGAGTAACTGACAAAATAAAAAGAATGATCTTCAGTTCTGAGAGACCTTGACAAATTTGGTTAAGCAAGATGAAAACTTGGGAAGTTTTTCAGGGACAAAACTGTGGATGTTGTACTGAATCTGAGTTCATCTTTAACTCTCCTCCCAAAGCAAACCACATAACTGTTCTTTTTCTTCAGGAAGGGCATAGTCAGGAGACTAAACACAGCTGTTATCCCCCTCTAACCTGTGCTAGTGAGGTTGTATCTAAAAACTTGTCTCTGGTTCAAGAGGGGTGTTTAAAAACTGTGGAGGCTACTGGGCTGGTCAGGGACTTTGAGCTCTGACCACCAACAAGAGGCTGGACAGTTATACGAGTTTCTTTTGGAGAAGAGACTCCAAGAGATGTCTATGTTAATGATGTTATGATGGAGAATCTTCTTAATTTCTACTTCTGTTGTGCATTTTTGGCAAAGTGACAGTATTTCACTTCACCTAAGTATCTTTTTTTACTTCCCACATGAGTTTTTCTTGTTTTTTACCTGTGTAATCTGTGTGTGTGTGTGTGTGTGTGTGTGTGTGGTGGAAGGGAGTTGTTGCCTTTTTGTAGTCTCTATTTAAGCCATGTTGCTACTGTTTTCTCAGACTTATTTCAAGATGAGAAAGGGTTTTTCTTTTATGATCTGTATCTCCAAATAGTGCTTTACAGCAATACAAGCTGTCAAAAAAATTAGCTGTAAGGAAAAGAAATGTAGAATAAAGTGATTAACAAGCTCTATGATGAAATGGAAAGACATTTTTATAGCATTCTTACTCTTTCATTCCTTCAATTTTAGGCCTTCCTAACAAGAAAAATGATTTAGTTTTCTGTTCAGAAATTGATCCTGAGATGGATCAGCTTGTGCATGCAACAAAGTACCTTTAAACCGAGGTTTCCAGAAAAAAAAATAAAAATCACAATTTTTAAAGCCATTTGATATGAAAATTGTTTCGTATTCACTTTTAAATAACCAGAAGATGAACACTCTTCCCACATCAAATACATGCTAGCAAATGCATGAAATTTGAATATACAGTCCTGAGCTGAGCTGGAAAAACGGCTTGAATTGTAATTAAAAAAAAAAAAAAAAGCCCCAAATGTCCTACCCAAGAGTCCTACCCTGGTGTATATCTTAGTTTTACAAAGTGTATATTTCTCTCTTCTTCTGGACAAGTTCCCACCATCTTCCTTGTGCAAGGGGTCAGGTGTAAACCATAGCGAGCAACTTCTAGGGAGGAAATTACAGGCAATACAGTGGTGGGAGATGTAAAATAATGATGTCTACAATTATGATCCTTACATATTTTCTCCACATACTGAAGTTAGAATGTCAGTACCTATTAATTCAGCGTTTTACTCTGCATCCTGACAGGATATTTTGCTTGGAATAGCACTGCTATTTGAGGCACAATAAAAAAGGCATTTCAATGAATTGAAAATACACTTACATTTTTTAAAAATAAATGTACTGTATATTTGTTCTTCATGGTAATCTTTAAGAGCTTTGCAATCAGATGTCTTTTTCAGCTGCCATCTGTATGTTCCTGAACTCATTCAGGATGTCATACTGTTATGAATAGAAAGCCTCATAAGGTCATTTTCTGCCTTACAGCTTTACACTTCAAAGTTTTGGCATATCTGCATTTGCAAAATGTGAAGCGTTTCACCCAGAATAAATTTCCTGTCAAATGACAATTCATATTTATGCAAAGAATAGCTTTTGTTTATGTGTCACAGGACTGATTATGTGTAGATTAGTTGAAGCCTAGAGAGAGCTGTCTTAGCTTTTCCTAACAGAGAACAGGCACAGGCAGTTTGGAGATAGAAAACAACTGGGAACCTGCCTGCCAGGATATTATTTTAATTGACCCAGGCACTGTATTTTACAGGTGTTTCATTTTTTTTTTTTTTTTTAAATTATCTCAAGCTCTGACATAGATTAATTCCATGGTAAAAGGAGAATTTTTCTACAGCTGGATTCACAAGAAGAGCATTGTGTTTAGATTTTTAATCATAATTTCACCATGTCCTGGTTTGAGTGAGAACAGAACTAATTCTGTTTGGCTTACTTTTCAGCTCAGTCTCTTCTCACTCACTGCCCTGTCTGAAGTTAGCAGCCTGTTTCCCAGTCAGTGTCTGCTTCTGGCAGGGAAAACACTTGATGTTACAGTTATTAACAAGGATTGGTGTGCAGGCCAAGGGTGCTGACAGATTTTGTGTAACACACTGGGAGGTGTAGAAAGTAAACTTTCACACCAATGGGGAGCAGTGACCAGGAGAGGTGATCCTAAACTGATCCTCCCTCCTGTTGCTTATCTGCCAGTTGCCGGAGGAGGAGAAAGAGCGAGGAAGAGATGATTTTCTTCACCAAGATGCCAAGAAGCCTTTATTTATTAATTTACAGCTCTTTTTATACCCTTTTAACCTCAAGGTAATTGGACAAGAAGCCAGCCACCCCCTGGGGTGATTGGCTGGGGTGCCACAGCACCCATAATCAAAACATCTTTCTACTGTTTTACAAACAGCTGCCACCAAGGTCACAGCTGGTGGGAGTCTTTGCAATCCCACGAGAAGGAAAATTCCAGGTAGTAGTTATTTTAGCATCCACACCCGCCCATACATGTCATATTCAGCGTAGAGCTGAGGGATCATGAAGGTGAAGTTCTCTCTTCAGTGGCCAGCATCAAGCAGGTAGATTGGAAACATGCTGGAAATGTAAATGTATTCAGTTGATCTGGACAGTTGGGAATGTGTGTAACCCTATCTTTCAGTGCAAAAGAATCATTTGCACATTTGCCTATATTGCATCATCAAAGTAAGGTATTTTACACATAAAAACTTTTGAAACATATAAACATAAATACAGTAGAATAAATGTTGGGGGAAGAAAGGTCTTTATGTACAGCAAGTGGAAAGAATATGAAAAGCTGTGTAAAATGACAAGAGATTTTAGAGTTTCATATTGCTTTTCATAAATGTCTGTAAAAAGACATGCTGTGTTCTGCACAGCTCTGGTGTATGGTCTCAGGGAGACTTTATTGCTTCTATGACTACCTGAAAGAAGGTTGGAGTGAGGTGGGGGTCAGTGTTCTCCCAAGTAACGAGATAGGACAAGAGGAAATATTCTCAAGTGGCTCCAGAGGAGGCTTACATTGAATATTAGGAGAAATTCTTCACTGAAAGGGTTGTCAATCATTGGCACAGGCTGCCCAGGGCAGTGGAGGAGTCACCATCACTGGAGGTATTGAAAAGATGTGTAGCTGTGGTGCTCAGGGACATGGTTTAGTGGTGGCTTGGTGGGCTTGATGATCTTAAAGGTCTCTTCCAACCAAAAGGGTTCTATGATTCTAAAAGATAGAGCAGTGATTGTCAAGCCTTACCAGTGATCTCAGCCATTTGCTTAAATTAATGATGCCTACCACATTTGCACAAATCCAGCTTCCCTACTTACTCGGAGTCTAAGCTCTTGGAAAGAAGTTAGGATATTTGAGTCATTAGTACTATTGGAACTGATACTTGCTAGAAAAATCAATAAAAGCCAATAAGAGAAAAAAGGAGGACAGAAAGTTAAGGACATAAATACAGAGAGTAATTAAGACCTGTGATAAATCAAGGTAGTACAGGGAATGGAGAAGGGATATAAGATGTATCATACACCTTCTGTAACTTGTTTGTTCAGAGGTTGCTTGAAAAGAAATAATTGGTGAGATTTTCAAAGAGCTCAGCGTGAGTTCCTCCCATTCAGTCATGTGTTAATTTACTGGTGAATAAGACACTGTGGATAACCTACTGAAATAAGCTCCCACTGACACAAACACTAGGAACCTTATTCTTCCATTATGGTACCAATGTGTCCCCATCTGCCTGCAGAATTTGACCCTCTGCAATAAATGATCTCTGCATCTGAAAATTGCTTAGGAGTATTTATCTCATTATAGTAAGTATTCACTGCAGACATCTCAATTTATAATTACTTGTTAAGAAAAAACAACAAAACTCCACGTTTTCTCCTAGTAGTTAAGATAATCCTCTGGTGTATAAACCATATATATTATTACAAAATATTATAATGGTCAATGCATGGAACTTTCACTAGATATTATATGTATTTCAACATGCTCTGTCCTCAGACCTTTCTGATTTGCATAGAGACTGCTTTTTGTATTTGTAGTAGACCTAGAAGATCATAATATGAAGAAGGGACATGACATTTGATATTATATCCTTTCTCCTTATTAAAATAACCAACCCAAAACTGCTGAAGGAGGCATAACTAAGGAGTTCTATGTAAACGTTTTGTGGTGTCTACTTTCTGTGTGAGGCTAATTTCACTCCAGACCAGTGAGCTGTTGACAAAAGCCATCTACACTTTCTGTTCAGTACAGCGTCAGCATAGTTTGTGAAGTCTTTAAATAAAACACAACAAAAAAATCAATCAAGTATGCACTGGAGGTAATTTTTCTTGTCAGCAGTGTATAGATTCAAGAAAGAGAGATGGAGAGTTACAGTATAGCATTAGCTGTTGGTCTGGAAAAATAGAACTGAATATAGAAATAAACAGTTGTCCTGGTTTAGGGATGGGCAGATGATTTTTATGCTGACAATTTTTTGTATAATGTGACATATTAAACAATCAATTGAAGTTTTCTATCTTCTCAGACCTTTTTTCTATCTCTTCAGACTCTCCTCAATAGAATTCTTTGCAGAGAATATTCCCAGAATAGTCACATGCAGAATTTGTCACCTAAAGTAAACTAGAAGTGAAAGAAAATATGTTCTGTATAGAAGCACAGGATGTCTCAGGTTGGAAGGGAAATCATCCTGAGCTGTAAGACCACACTTGGTTTCCCAAGGCTGTACCTTGGCCATGCTGCTGTTGGTACAACTCCAGGTGCTGTTGGCTCCTTTGCTGTCAGGCTCCCAGTGAGTTTGCTGCTCACCAGAACCCCAGGGCCTTTCAGCAGAGCTGCTCCCCAGGCAGTCAGGCCTGTCCTCCCTGTTGCCTTGGGTTCTTCCTTCTCAGGTGCAGGACTTCGCTTTTGCTGCTGTTAAATTTTCTAAGGTTCCTGGTGGACCATTATGTCAGTCTGTCCAGGTCCCACTGGATGGTGGTTCTGTGCTTGAGTGCGTTGTTTGTTCCCCCCAGCTCAGTGTTGTCTGTTAAATTAATGAGTGCACTCTGTCACCTCCTCCCCGTCACCCATTCGTTTTGATTAAGGAACAGAACCCATGATAGAACCCTGTGATAATCTAAGATTCATTTCCCTCCAGGCAGTGTGCAACAACTACCTGCTGAACATAATCATCCAAACATTTTTTTTAATCCACCTCCCAGACTAGAATATCTCAGTTTAGGTACAAGAACACTCAGCGAGGTAGTATTGAAAATCTTGCTGGTTTTTGGCTGTTGTACCTGGTTTATTACAGGGAGTGTTCAGCAGGACTTCAGCTTCCATGTCCCCCTGCCAGGACCTTTCTCTAGAACTCTGTAAGAACACACGCTGAACACATTTCATTTTAAAAGAATTGGATCCATTTAGAGCCATAATTCAGGATAAATGCTCAGCACGTTATTAATAGTCATTTGAATTTTAATTCTAGTTTCTTGTTCTGTACTTGAATTACTGCTGCTTCGGTGAAGTTACCAATTTGGACTTAATATATTGTAGGTCTGTCAGTGATGTTGGGAAACAATGAATTTAATGTTTCTAAATTATATTTTTTTGTATTTTATTTTATTTTTTAAAGTCTTACAGTTTTCCAATTATGCTTTAAACTGTAGAATTAATTTCTATCACATTTTGGTTTTCATTTTGTTTCAGTACACAACTTACTGTGGAAATATGATAAAAAGAACCCATGTTGCTTTTGGAATAAAAGAACATGAGGTTTCAGCAGACCTTAAATATTAGGAAATATATTGACTAAGAACAGGAGTTTCAGAAAATGAGCTTTCTTGTAATTGTGAAGAATCTTGATGAGACTAAGATACCTGCTTTAGGCAAAGAGGTCTCTAGTTTCTTGTAAATTTTAGATATCTTACAATGAAATTTAAAGGTGAAAGGGAACAAATTGTAGAATTTGTGGGTAATCAATGAAGAGAAATGTTTCACTTACATGTGGTATCTTTAATTCTTAAGAAGACATATTTGAGCATTGTGTTCTTAGAATTTCTGAAATATAGTGGTATCAATGCCCAATGAGGTAGATAAAAACACTCCAGTTGAACACAGGGCACAGCAGGTATATTTCTCTTTCATATATTCATAGACATCTATTGAAATCTATTGCAACAACTCAAACTTGAGGAAAAAAAAATCAGAGTACAGCTAGAAGACAGTAATTCAAGTACTTCTTGATACAAGGGAAACCTAAGCTTAGGGGGTTTTGTCCTGAATGCACCAAAATAAATACTTGAATACAAAGGTACAGTTTTAGTTTAGAGAGGAGAAATCTTGGAAGTTCTCAGTCTCCATATATAATGAAGACATAAAATATTCAAACATACTAGATAAAGCTGCACAGAACACTGAAGTATTTCACGGGATGCAAAAACTATTTTCCTCTTCACCCCTTGTTGTCAGTGATGCTTTGTCATTGCTGACCTGCTTTGAGGAGATGGAATTTATGTGTAGACTGAGCAGTCTCCAAGGAAGCAATGTCTTGAAGAACAAGGCTAGAGTTCAGGCCTTCTACCTTATAAATTAAAGAAGATTTTTGTCAGTCTTATCCTGTGTTTAAGAGATGGAACAGTAAGCCCCCTGTTTGATTGTTTGTTTGTTTGTTTTCTTTTAGAAAAAACATCTAATTTGTGTGAAGGTTCTTGCAAATTACTATTTTTTTTTTTCTTCTAAGTGTCATTAGTGGACTAAATAATGAAGAGAATGGTGATTGGGGTGAATATGCTTGATTTGCATCATTATTGTTCATGTCTGAAGTCAAGCTTATTGAAAGATAAAAACTGTGTGGTATAAACTACTTCTTTTTCTCTTTCAGTATTACTGAGTTTCAAGGAAATATGATGAAGAAAACTGCATGATACAAAAGATTTGGTATTCCCAGGGTTTAACAGAAAGTGGCTAATTTTCCATTTCCCTTGTGGGAATGGAATAACACAGAAGGGGAAAGGAAATAAAAGGCATGATGTAGTAACTGTTTCTGCACATAGAAGTATTTTCAGTAAGCTGTCTCTTCCAAATGCCATTTTTTTCAGGCATGTTCATGTTCTTGGGACAGATGCTGGCTGCATCAGTTGTGTTTCTTGCTTTTCCCTGTGCTGGCTGTTGGACTTTGTTGCAGTCATGTGCAGTTTCTAGCCTGTCATCATCTAGCTGTGGGTCTCTAGCACTTGTTTGACTGTCTCATTTCCCCACCTCCTGAGCTTTCCTGTTTGCTTCCCTGTATCCAACTCATGTGGGGATTCTAAAAGCTCTTGTGAAAAGAGAATCTCAAGAATCTCTTGCATCCAAGACATGGAAGGAGAAAGCAGAACTTGCCCTTTCTACCTTTAAATAGAACAGTTTGGGTCCAAAGCAGAACTAAATGCTCAGGTACCTATAGCCAAACAGTACTCTGCACACACAGGTCAGGTGCAGGGTGAAATTGCATGTTCACAGCAACACATCTCTCTTGGATCCTTGGTTGTTCCATCTATCTACTTCTACAGAGAAACTTACTGATTTCTTACAACTATGGATTTCTTACAACTATTCTTACAACTGATACCTGTATCAGTTTAATTTAGATTTAATTGGATGGCTAATGTCTCACTGCCTTACATAGAGTTCATATAGAATGTGCACTCTAAAAACTCACTTTTAAATCTTGAGGAACTTTTAAGCAGAAGAACATGAAGGAAGCAGCAGATACTCCAGAGTATTTGACCAAGCTTAAAATGCTTAACAGACTAGCTGCTTAACAAGAAATTCAGAGTTCAAAGGAGCATCTGGGTGATGCTCCTAGTCATACGGTTTTCCTGCAAAATACTAGTCTCACAAGGAGAAGAAATGGTGAGGTTTCTTCTGGGTCCCTGCCAACCTGAGATATTCTATCATTCTATGATTTTAAGAACTATCATTCATATAGAAAAATCTGTGGAATAGATTGTTTTTCTATAGGTTTCTCTCCAGTGGGGTGAATTAACAAAGCCATTACTTCATTGATACACCATGAGGCTTATACTAGGAAAAAATATTGCTGTAAAGACAATAGAACTTGTTTTTCAAATTATCATATGTACACAGTCTTCATATATATATATATTTATATAAAATATGTTATAATCCACTAGCTAGTGTAAACTTCTTTAATTTCAAATAGACATTTTTTTTTACAATCATCCATTAGCAGTTGTAAATATTTTCATTTTTCCTAAAATACAAGAATTGGAGCTGACACTGGGGAGTTCTATCAGCTGGATATAAAGTGAATAAAATAAATCAGCAAAGAAAGTGAATGCCTAATTTACCGTGGAAAATAAAACACAAATATGTGTAGATACAGAAATGTAAACATGTAATCAATATCTTGAAAACTGCCAAGACACAATAAACATCACAGTGGCAGGAAAAAAAGAGTGCATATTAAATGAAAGATTTTTAATTGGATATTGACTTTTAACAGACACCTGTCTGCTAATGCTTTTTTTTTTTTTTTCTCATTTTAATTACAGTATAATTTTGTATTTTAAAGTTCCATAGCAATTAGTTCAAATGACAAACAGAAATTCAACCTGCCTTGAAGTATTTGTGAAAGTCCAAGAAATATAATTCTAAACCTATCCTTCTAAAATATGTTTTGGAATTTCATTATTACAATGAAATGGAATGGAAGGAACCCCATAATGTGTCTGTGGTTCGTGCATATGGATATAGCTGTCTCCTGACCTGACTCCAAATCTGTCTCTTTAGACTGCACATTGATTTTGAAGATGTTGCAGCACTAAGTGTGAAATGTTCTTGATTCCTTTCAGTGCTGTCACTGAGATTGATAAGCCATATTATGGTTTGGTGGCCATTTAACTCTTGTGAACATCAAGTCTTTCCCTGAAGCAAGTGAAAAAAAAGAAAGACAAAGGAAGGGAAAAGAAGATCAATGTGGTGGGGTCTCGGCTGTGCTCAAGATTGCTCTGTGTGAGAGCTTTTCTGACAGCAAACTCCTTTGTTCTGTGTTACTTTCCAGCTAAGGAATACAGAGGAGGTGATTTTTAATTTTTTTTTTTTAAAAGCTCTGCAACTCAGACTGAGTCTTTGGAATGGAAAAATAATGTTTTCAAAACTTCAGTGGCAGGAACAGAGCTGTGCTGCTTGTGACAGCACATACAGTTTGGACCAGAAATTGGGCATCACAAATACCCAACCGATCTCCCTCTCCCAGATAGATCTCAGGGCATAAACAACTAGTAACTTGGACAAAACCTTCTGAGTGCTCTTCAATCCTTCAGTGGAGGTTTAGATAGTGGAGATAAGTTTGTACTTCTCTTGCATTATTTTTCCTGCTCTGCTTCCGGGGCAGTTTTGTGATTCATGGTTATTTTTGGTTACTTCAGATGCATCCTTCGCAAATAGATGTTTGTGGACCACTGGTTTTCTGTACCTTTCTGCTTCAAGGGCCTGAAGAAATCTTAGTTTATCTGTATTTTGGACTGTCAAAACAATGTATCTTGATGTGATTGTGAGAGTCACTGCTTTCAGTTTACAAACACCTCGGGATTTTTTATCCTAAAGTTATGTAAAATTCAGTATTTAATTTCTCATTCCTCTGTTTGTTTTATGTGGCTTGAATGGGAGAATTTACTGTCTTAGAATAGGGTGTGCAACTTTCACAAAGATTTTGGAATAAAAATGTATTAAAAGTAAGTGCTGCTTTATCTGCATTTCCTGCATAATTAATATTCTGTTTAATACTAATTGAATATCTAAAATCCAATTAGCATAAGTGACATAATTCAGCAATTGTAAACAGAAGCCATAAAATGCATTAATTAAAAATGTGATTATTTCTCTTTTTCTGATACTAGAGTGCTGTATGTAAAATAGAAATGTTATTACACCATGATTAATTTATTCAGAACCTTTCTTAGTTGAGGGAATTTATTCAGCCAAGGTCTGTCGATACAATTCGCTATCAATTGTCACTTTAGATCAACTCCAGGGACTGCAGCTGCAAAGAAAGTTATTCTCATTTGAAATGCTGGACATTGTTAGGAAAGAAGAAACCAACAAATACTTTTTTAAATTTAATTTGGTTTCATTTCTTGTAACTCTTACATATTGTGTTTTCTTGAATACAATCCTTTAGTGTTGTTCTGATCAGTGGTGTAAGAGAATGCTCTGTGATGTCACAGCTTTATTACGTGAGCAAAAACCTACATAGAAATGTAAATTTCTGTAAAAATGTGGAAATATCAGTGGGGCCCCCTGTACCAAGGTTTAGGAGTACTTTGCAATTTTGAATATATTTATTCATGCAAAAGGTTGTGAGCTAAAGCACACATTAACCATGATCTTGCCAAGTCACCCTGTGCCCAAGTTCCTGATGTCTATGAAATGTAACAAGCCATGAGCTACACCAAAGACTGGAATGACTTCCCATCTGCATTCCAACATCATGGACAGTCTCAGGTACAAATGCAGCAACTTTCCAGGTTGTAAGTGCAATAAAATACTGCCTTGCTGAGGCATATCTGTAGTTGCTTTCTATAGGTAACCTATGAAGTAATGGCAGTCCAGGATCAGGCCTTTTTATTACAGAACAACCAAAGGAATGAGCCAAGGTTGTGGAATATGACTATAGCAGGAGAAGTGGAGTATACATCTCCCAAACACCCACTGAGTGTAATTTCCTGCCACTATCTCACTCTTCCATAGATCTAGACATTATTTTTGGAAGTCAGACTTGAAAAAAATGTGGATTTAGTAAATAATGAATTACAGATTCCATCTCTGTGCCAGATAATTTCATTTGCAGTATCTTTTGATGGTTAAGAGAATAGAATGGCATGGTTAACGATCCTTTCACCTAAGTTAAATATGCAGAGAAATACCTTAGGCTGTGGGAGTCCCAGATTCAATTCTTTACTGTGCTTTCATTTACATGAAACTACACTTCTTGTGAGTCCCCTGACTGGGTAGGTGATCTTCACAGCTTTTCCTGCTGACACCATTTCATGTTGTGTGAAGTACCTAAATAACACTGGAGCAGATACTGCCAAATACTTTATTTAAAAGAAAATGAAACAGATTTTAAGGCTAATCTACTGAAGGAAATGCTGGACTAGGTAAGCCTACTTTTTACAGCTGGGTTGTGCATCTGTGCGGTCGTTTGGGAATGTGCTGGACATCTGGTACTTTTGAGAAGCATCAGACCTACTAATGGCAGAGTGACTGTGTCATGCATTCATAATAAGTCCAGTGTTTCATATGCAGGGGATGGACTGAGCAGACGTGGCTCACTTGACAAATGGCCTTATCTGGAGTTTTGGTGTCCCATTTAAAACATTTTTACACATACAAGAAAGTTTAGGTATATGTTAGATGACAGATGTAGAAAAGTCCTCTAAAACCTGCCATACAAGCTTTTGATGTGGAATAAAAGATCAAGACTTAGGGGAAAAAAAATAAGTATGATTTTGGCATCAGTTTCATACTCTTTCACTAGTTCAATGAATATTTTAAGTACTTAATGTAAATCAAAACTGCTTCAATAGAAAAAAATAATGAAATGCTGTCTGAATACTGTATAATATGCTGCATGAGATAATTCATTCAGTTATTAGGAATTTCACACTGAGATACATGCAGAGAGATGACAAAACTAAATCCAGTCCTACCATGCTCTCATTTTTTTACTTTAGTTATTTGGGCATAGAGGACTCTTATCTACTCAAACATACCCTTTTACTATGAGCTGTGTCAGAATAACTATTTTGACTTCCACAAAATAGAAGAAAAATATTTTTATTTAGGTGGAAAACAACGTTGTCTAAAATAAAGCACTTTTTTTGTGTTGCTTTGATAGATGAAGTAAAAAAAGCAACCAAAAATTCATGCAGTTGTAGCTATGAACTTTTCACTGTTTCTGTTTATTAGTCATTACCAGATATGTTTGTCCATCTAAACAAACAGTATTGTTTTGGTTGTATAAATTATTTGATTTGATAAAATGTAAAGAGTAAAATCTTTGTATCTATGTACAGACATCCTTGTTAAAGTGAATAATTTTTTTTTCTATGTAGAAAGTCTCATGTTTGCAGTATAGACAGAGGTTAAGCAGAGGTTTAACTAACCCCATGGTCAGAAGAGGAAGAGTTTGTGTAGTCAACAGTTTGAGTTATTTGTTTAACCAAATTCAGGTGTGCCCTTTGGAATTAAATGAGTTGGACTCCCTGATTCAGGAAATCCCAGGTATATTTGTGATAGCTATAATCTACTCTAGTAAACAATGCACAAGTCTGATGTGTAAAGTTGATTCAATTAGGAAATAAATTCCTACTATAGAAATTTAACATAAGCTCCTGAAAGAACTTGAATGAGGAACAATAGACTAATTTTCTATCCATCAGATATACTAATGTCGGCTGTTACTAATATTAATGGCATGTAATATTTCTGTGAAAAAAGCTATTGAATAAACCTTTTTAAAGGATATTTATTTGGACAGGAACTTAATAAGGAAAACAGCCTAGCCTGAGAACAAAGTCCATGAAACAGTGAGGTTAAAGAGACATTATAGACAGAAACTCAAAATGCATTTTGTTTTTTCATAAGCAATATTATTTTTCAAATTTTCTTATATATTATATAATATATAATAATCTTGTAATTCAGTTTTACAGACATCAGTGGTTCAGTTTTATCTCATACTTGATTCTAAAAGGTTTTAAGTTGTGAACTATTTTATTTGCTTTCTTGCCTTACTTAAATATGTCCTGATGAAAGTACAAGCTGAGCAGCTGTTTGAGTTGCACTCACGTAAATCAGAAGTATGTATCTCATATCTGCTTTGCCCTGGTGAGACAGTAAAGCAAGATCAAAACTCACATGGAATGAGACCTAAAGCTGGTGAAGCTGTACTGACTTTCTGTGTAGTTAAAGCCTTGTGTTGGTGTAGTTTTGTGGTTTCTGCTGAACCTTACCTTCATCTTTACCTGCCTCAGATGGGTTTTTATGCTAAGAGATTCTGATCTTAGCTTTCTCTAAGGAGTGCAAAGTTTAAGCTCTCTAACTCATACCATGTGTCAAGAAATGAAGAACTTCTATTGTTCAGCACATTTTTGAGTCACAGACTTAGTGGATGAGATATATATATATATAAATTAATGACATTGTACTGTTTCCAAACTTACTGAATATTCTGACTTATTTTCATATCCCCCCAAAAAAAATCCCAAACCAAAAAATCCAAATACTGTACATTTTGCTGGAAGTAATCATCAACACATATTGGAGGTTGCTAATATTTAGCCTAGTCTAACAATCCTTACAATTTAGAGAAACTATCAAGATAAATTTCATATGGATTTATTGATTAATTGAATTAATAATATGGATTAACAAAACCAACAATGGATTAATGATTAACTAAAGCTACTTAACATTTTTCTGACGTCAAATGTTTTGTTCCTCAAAAAGAAAGTACACTTCATTAAAATGTTTCCAGTGTTTCTATGAGAAAAATTCAAGGTTTTCTCACTCTCATTTGAAAGGCTTTTGTATATTTTATTTTTTTGCTGCAGGGAAAAATTGAAACTAGTCAGAGCTTTCCAAACATGCTTTGTGAAAAGAACCCAAACTGTTTTCCTACCTCTGAATCACTATGTAGTCTGACTCAACTCCTTCATTCCTATGTAGAGATGATCCTTTCCATTTCTTCTGAATCTTCAAAGTTATGAAATATTATTATGTAATTAGTTTCTATTTTCTGAACAGCTTTCATAATTAAAAAAGAAAAAGAAAAAAGAAAAAAGAAAAAGGAATAAAATTTGTAGAATGTCAATTGGTATTGCAAATTGGTAAGAAATTTTTAAATACAAACCTGATAATCTGCCATGGTAACAGACATAACATTCTACCAAGGTAATTCTCCATAACCTCCACTTTAGTTCCTTCAGAGTGCTGAGGGACTCATTCACTGCTAATCAAAGAGGACTGTTTCCAGTTCAGTAAATTAGAATTGGTCAGGAATCAGTGTCTAAAGAGCTGGATGCTGAAACAGTTTATGTGTTCTCACCTGTTAGAATTTGGTGCCATTTAGACAGCCATCTCTGATACAGTATTTGTTTTATTATTCTCTCATAGTGTAATACTGACTCAGAATGTATATCACCAATTTAGAGAAGTCCCTTTGCTTTCTTTTGAATTCAGATCCTTAATTGCCCAGATAAGTTTGAAACCTATGTGTTTGATAATTTTTACATTAATTTAAAAACTCAGCAACTGGGATCAGTAATTTTTAAGAAGCTGAGATTTTTTGTAACCTTAATCTTTATCTCATGATTGGTGCAGTCCTGACTGTATAACAGAATCTACTGTATGAGAACCTTGTGGTTGCATATTGCCTCTTCTGGAATGTATAATGTTGAATATACTGCTAGTACAGCTCAGAGGATTGTGGAGAATCAGGGGAGATGAGAGGAAAGAGCCAGCACATGCCAGCATATGCCAGCTCTGTCCTGAGAAACGAGCAAAGCTGTAGGAGCTTAGACAAATAGGTGCCTTTGCTGCTGTCCACTGATCAATCAGCACTGGCTACACCGAGGGAATGATACCACAGGTTATTAGGTCATGTCTCTGCCCCTAGGTTATATGATGTCTTCAATAAAGCACAGCAGGCTTTAAAAGAAACTGCCGGAACTCAGTCTGACTCTTAAAGCTTCTCCAATAAACCATCAAAGATAACACAACCTCTGAAGCCTTTTGCTTGAATTAAAGGTCACAGAATATACAATAACCTGGCTGTAATATAGCTAAGCTGAACTAATTAACTGAACAAATTAAAGGCAGAAAAGTAAAAAGGAAAAATATCTTAAACTGCTGTATATGTATATTTATGCTAATTAAGAGCAGTTTTCCAGTGTTATATCAGTTCTTTACAGCTGCCATCAGTGAAGTATGGACATGTGGATGGATGGGAATAGGGAAACTTCTGCAGAGACAGATAAGCTAGAAGAATATATTAACTATGGACAAGAAGGGAAAGAGAGAGTTGATGATATAAAGGTAAAGACACAGTAGAAAGGTCTTTAATAAAATAATTCATAAATCTGAAAATGGCTTAGATTTCCTTATGATCTTCTTTTGAGAATACCTAGGTGAGAAAGTTTGGCAGTCAGATGTCTCCACAGTTTCCATTCAAAACATGTCTTCAGTATAAAACTTGCAACATTCTCACACTTTAAATATTTAGTGCAAAATGTGCATTCAGAAGACATTAGGTTACAATCTCTTAATTAGCAATTGATAGGCCTGTTTTTTGAAAGTGTGAAGACAGAACTTACCAAAACACCACATGAAAAGTGTTATAGAGGAATTGTTCTGCTGGTCCAAGAAAATTAATTTTAAATTATAATTTCAAAAAATAATTTCAAGGAGGAGCTAAATTTTAAGATACTGTTGTTTCTTTTTCAAAATCTTTTTGATTTAATAAGCTTAAACAAAAATATATTTAGTTTTCTCTGAAAGGAAGAGGTAATCACCTAAATGCTCATCTTCATTTCTTTATTCATTCCTGAACACACTCTGAATGACGAGTAGGCACAGATTGACTAGACATGTGGGAAGGTAAGGAAGCCCTGATGAGTGTGCCCAGGTGTATATTCTCTGTCACAAACCACTTCCATGGTGATGTGTTGGTTTGATTCAGCAGATCTGACTCATTGCTATGAGAGCGTTTTCTGAAGTTATAGTCTATTTGGAAAGCTGGCAAGAAGAAAATGGTGCTTTTTGTGATCTAAAGAGATCACAACATGGCAAAGGCCACCACTGTTTTGCTTCTTTCAAAACAGCCAGAGAACACAAGGGAACTTATTTCTACTGGCTAACAAAAAGGCCATTGGTCACTACAGATGGAACCTGTTGATCAAAGAACACAGGTTTCCACAAGCTACTGCTAATTCTCATAGACTTCCCATTACTGCCCACCATTTACTCCATTTGGTGTGGTCTGACAAATTCAGTAAAGGCTTTAAAAAGATGAAAAAACCCCAAAGCTACTGTAAACATATGACTCACTTTATCTGATTAATCATTGTCTGTGAATTGGTGTCTGCTCTGGTACAGTGCAATGGAACAGGTAGACAGGTTTGTATCACTTCATCATTCATATCACAGACTGAGATGTCTGGGTTCATTAGGTATTGTAAAATAGACTTCAGGATTTTTATTAATATTCCCTTCCTATTTCTTGTAGTTTTTATTACAATTTTGTAAAATTGAAGTGTTATTCATGCATTTAACAAATAAAATTAAACTCAAAATACAACATTATAAAACCAGCAGGAACTGTGTAGTAGTAAACTGGCACTAATTTAATGGGAGTTGGAAAGCAGGGAGTGGGAGTTAATTTCAGTAAGGATAATTTGTTTGATATAAACAACTGAAAAGTTTTCTAGTTCACCCTAGAAGTTTTGCAGGGTCAAGTTACTCATTCCTTACTTTTCTTTCTTCCATGCAGGAAGATCAGACTGAAAGTATTCCTTGCTGAAATATATTTACTCCTCCACAGCCACAGATTTCTGTGCTATTTGTTAGAAAAACATTTATTTTTCCAACATTTTTTTTGCTTCTTTCTTGCTAAAAATCAGGAATATATGGATCTGGCTTTCCATCCTGCCAAATTACACAGCAGCACATAAGCAGGCATAGCATAAGTTTGTGTACTCAGTCTCATCAGTCTATAAGGAAGATGGATATACCTGTCTTTTTTTGTCATGTGAATTTCTAGAACAATGCAGATCTCAACTCATACTTGCTAAGGAAAATTGATATATTTGCATTGACGTCAATGGACTGAAAACATTACTTTGATGACTAAGATTTTTTACCATTCTATAAGCAAAATCCATTTGGTAACTTAAAATTTTTCATTTTTTCAATAGAGGTCAGTATTTCTGATCTCTACATTACCTGCAGAGACTTCCACCTTTATTCAAGTTAAACATAATCTCATGGAATTTCTGTAGAAGAAACATTATGATATCTATTCTAAAACCAAACTGATTATAGTAATTTAAACAAATCCACATAGCTTATATAACTGCTGTTTAGCTCTTTTATAGTTAGTCTAGAACGACTGTATAAAAATATCAGTTTTAGATGTTGCTAAAGGACGCTCTAACAGTATTAGGCATTTTTCTGCAACTTCTCCGTAGCTCTGAAAAGAACTAAAAGTGCAAAAGTACATTTAATACCAAAGATTATTTCTGAATCTGTCAGCTTTTGTTTTATCTGATAATGACAAACCATTTTATGACAGCTCTTAATTACATTTATAATGATTTTTTTCCTACAGTAATTTATTTTGTTAACAATTAATTCATTTTCATATAAATTGCCACAAGCTATCTCAAAGACTGAAGATTGTTATTTTTCTATTGTATTTTTTTTCCACAAAGCTTGTCTGGGGTCAAGTGGTTCTTACAGCAGCATTTGTGTCACAAGGAAAAATTATACTGAGGTCTAGTCAGATATTCCAGGGAATCTGATTAGATTCAAATGTCACCATGAAGTTTTGGAAATAAATCCCTGTCACATTTGTGCCGAGCGCTGTGGTCTAGTTGGAGATTTGTCCCTTGCTTACAGATTTAACAGGAAAATGATTCCATTGCTTTCCTCCTGAGGCCACATTTACTAGCAGAGACACACTAGCACACACAGGAGTAGGAGCTTGTTCAGGACATGAAATAGCAAAAACACCATTCAGAATTACACTGTGGTAATGCAGTAAATATAGTATCATTTTCAGAAGTGACTAGAAAGTGGCATCACAAAGCGAGTGAAGGATAGAGAGCACTATTTTGTATCTCCCTAAGTGGATCCTCTGCAGTTCACAACTCAACTACTATTTTTCTGGACAGAAAGGAGGAAAGCAAATAGCACCCATCAATTATTTGGTGCAATGTCTCGATAAGAGATCAAGGGGTTGCTAGTTATATACATTTCTTTCTGCATCTACACTAGAAATTCTGATTATCTATCTTCTGACAAAAAATGAATTTGGGTGACTTGGTCTAGGTGACCCTGCTCTGTCAGGGGTGTTGGACTAGATGATCTTCTAGGTCCCTTCCAAACCCCTAACATTCTGTGATTCTGTAATTTCAATTTATGATAAAACTTAAAATTATTTTTTCTTTAAAGATCTTTATTTCAGAAGTCTACTTTGACAGAGCTGGGACTGTTTAGTGTGAGGAGAAAGAGGCTGAAGGGAGACCTCATCACTCTCTACAATCACCTACCTGAAAGGACATTGCAGAGAGGCTGGTGCTGGTCTTTGCTCACAGTTTAGACTGGGCATTAGGGAAATATTTTTCACAGAAGAATAGCCAGGGACTGGCACAGGCTGCCCAGGAGGTAACTGAGTCACCATCCCTGGATATGTTTAATAAGGGTCATTTGGATGTGGTTTTGAGGGACATGGTTTAGGGGTGAACTTTTCCACCTGAATGATTATGTGATTCTATATTATAAATGGAAATAATATAAAAATTACCAAGGGTTTCTATGATATGAGTGTTTCCCTCAGAGCTAGGTAAGCTTTGTATTTTGAGAAGATGGATGCCTATATCAAATCATAGATAGATACTATCACACTCAAAACTAAGCACAGAATTTATAGTTAGTGCATATGATGTTTTGCAGCAAATCAGAGATACCTGTTGTGTCTGACCTTAGTACTGAGGCAGAATGTATTTTATCAATTTGCTTGCAAGTCAGGAAAGCTTTACTAGGATTAAGTACACAATGCTGTCGTGTTTACTATCACAGTAAAAGTTGTATTTATCAAGTTTCAGTCATTTTTAAAGGCTTGTTAATAACTGAGGCTTTTTTCAAATGTGTTAGCAGAGGGTAGACATTTGTATTCCCAGACCTGTCATGCATCAATGGTCACAATGCAGAACTAAATGTTCCCATGTTTTACCTCCAATTTAGTCTTCAATCTCTCTTAGAAAGAAGGTAAAATTTAAAACACTCAATTTATCTTATGTAAGATACTTGTAAAATTAAATAAAAATGGTGTATTAATTCTTGACATTTTAAATCTGTAACTGAACTTCACATACAAACACTATACAGCAGTGCAGAAGATGTCCTGGCAACAGCAAACATTCCCAGAGACAGGTCTGTAATGTCTATGTGACAATCCTGTGCAACTGATTGGATTTAACACATTGGTGTTTGAACAAGAAACATATTCTTTAAAAAACTGAATAAAATACTGAAAAGACCTAAATTAAAATATTAGCTGATAAATTGTCTTAGATATCACCCAGACAGCAAAGACTCAGATCAGTTTCCTACATACGGATTTCCAGTAACGCTAGAAGCATCCTAAGGCGTCTAAGATATCCAAGTGGGGCTGGAAAAAAAAGAAACCTGTTTCCTAAAGTACCATTTCCCATTATCATTAAATGCATCTGGGACTTTTTCTACAGGCAGTATAGCTGATTAAACCTTGTCTGATATGTATACCACTTATCTTCTCTTAAATAAGCATGAACAAAAAATGTTCATCATTGCTGAAAACATTACATTATTAGATCAATTCCCCTTTAATGTGTGTAAATCCAAGATAAAACACAAGGTAGATTTGACCAGACACAGGGAGTTAACAGCTGTGAAAGGCAGCCTTGGTATGTTGATATGTTGCTGCACATCCTTTGTATTGCTCCATGGCCAGTTTGTTTATACACGTTGAGTCTGTATTTCAGATATATTCATTTGTCTACTGTCTGTTCAGCTAAACTTTGCTACCACTGGCTTCTTGAAGATGCATCTTATACATTCATATCCTTGAAAACTGTTTCCTTACTCATTTGATGAGGTTAATATTACTAAAAGTCTGAAAAAGCCTCATCTAACCAGTAGAGGTAGTAAAATATATTTTGGCTACAAAAGCATTTGGAAAGTTTACATTATACATGCACTTTTATCTGTGCCTCTGTAGTGTTGATATTGACTAAGACAGCACAAAAAGCATACACAAAGAAGCTAGAGATTCCAGTTCAAGGATGCAACATGGAATTCCACCTCTGAGCCCTATGTTCTTGGATGCAATGCTAAACTTAGTGAGTCAGGGGTGAAACTCTCAACAAATGAGCTGTCTGATTGGCAGTACTGGTTGGAAACTGGTTGGAATGGGACCTTTGCTAAAACTGTCACAGCTTCGGGCTTCTCTAACAATACATATTCAATAATGGATAGAATTAAGAATAATTTTTTTATATAGTACATATACTGTCTGTTTGGAAGTGGTAAATTAATTTCTTTATTTCTTTCTCCAACATCAACATCTTTTAAATGTAGAGTTAACAGCTATGACTGCATTTTTTTTCAATGGAAATCTCAGCAGAGGTTTCAAAGACTGATGAACATTTATAAACTCAAGATCATTAAACCTTGAAAACCTTTTGCTCTCACAGAAATGTTTGGTGATAAAATGTTCAGTTACCGTGGTAATCTAGATTTTATGTTTAAATTTCAGAAGAATATAGCAATGAATGAAAATAAGGATGAATCACTATATGTAGTGAAGAAGTAATGCCTAAAATTGGTTATTAGATCAAAATGCTTTTATTGTGAATGACTCTTCGCAGCTATAGCCTGAATACATTTAATAACATTCCTGTATATCTTTTAACATGCTTTTAATTAAACAAATGTACATTCTAATTACAGCTGAAGATAGCAAACTGGGAAAAAGCAAGCAATCTGTCCTAGAAAACAGTGCTAATGGTAATTTGAAAGCAGAAAAGTTTTCATATATTGCAGATCTCACTCCTTGATGATCATCTTGGGGCTGCAGCTTTTCATCTCTCTAATGTCATTGGCTTGGGTAGCAGGAGTGCTTGCTGTCCTCAGAACAGCACAACCACTGCTAAATGGCTGAAAATGGTGCCTGAAGAAGGACGAGAAACATTTGAATCCAACACCCAAGCATTTTTTCAGACTCTTCTTTCATGTTAATTTCTCATATTTGAGGTTAGTGTCTTGTTGATAATTAAAATAGTCTTGATTTGGCATGTTTCAAGATAATTTTTATCTAAGAAAAGTATGGTTATAGTGTAAATAGCTTTTAAAGAATTACTCCTTACATAGTCTTGCTCTGTTTCTTTTCAACTTTTCCTCTATCAGTGTGTATTGAAGGCAGTGTTATGATGCATATATCTCACTATCTCCATAAATTTTAACCTCTACATAATTTTATTACTTTTTTTTTCATATTTGTTTCCCTTATATTAAATAAAATGTAGACTTCCTTAGAGTCAGTGAAAGCCACTTCATTCATCACAAAAATATTCTTTTTTGAAAATTACTTGTGGAGAATATTGACATTAATGCATTTCCTAGCATGAAGTTGTTGAAAATTTGGCTATTAATTGGATTGTGGTGTCATTTTATTTATTTTCCTATCAATAGTATTAATTTCTCCTTTAGGAGATTTGCATCTTCAATTTCTTTTTCATATAATCTATATTTATAGTATACTTCTTATGGTTTGGTAAGAGGGCTATTTTTCTTTCAGATTTTCAATTCTATTGTCTGTGATTAGAATTATTATAATAGGTTAGTTTATGTCAGTTCCAAAACTCTATACACAGTATAAGAATTAATTAAATAAATACATTTTCATATTAAAAATAAACATATTTAATGAACATTTTTAATAAGGTCTAATCTTATAAACATTTTTTTTAATTTGTGCGTACACAAAAAAGATAGAAGTTTACTCAACCAGATTTTCTTCAGCTATATTTTAGTTGTACCGTGCTTCACAGAATCACAGAATCACAGAAATTAGGGGTTGGAAGGGACCTAGAAGATCATCTAGTCCAACCCCCCTGCCTGAGCAGGATCATCTTCTTCCCACAATGCCGTGTCTTTCATTTGAGGTTTTCTATTTGTGGAAGTGTGACTGTTAAATTCTTTCATGGCTTTTCCAAAGACTTCATATTGTTGCACAAACAACGGTGAATACAATGTACTTCAAAACAGAAGCAAACGTTTAACGTGTCCAAGCATTCAGTAGTCCCTAATTTTTAATTAATTGTGCTTTTTCACCTTTCAAGGTTTCTGTAATCACATTAAAAAAAAAAAAAATTAAGGGGTTTTTTTTGTTTGTTTTTTTGTTTTGGTTTTGGTTTTTTTTAAGTGCTCATAGTGCTTATCTTTCTTTCACATAAAACCATATTGTAATATATTTTATTCTGGTTTTGGCTACAATGCTCTCAATGCTGATGAGATAGCTAAATGAAAGCTGTTTATATTTATTCACATCTACATTTGCCCAGTTTTAGTTTAATATCTTTGCACAACATCCAGCGCAAGTACATACTAACAATGTTTAGACACCAGAGCACTAATTTAATTTTAAAAAAACCCAAATAATTTTCAGGTATTTAGCAGGTCTAGCATCTAATCCAGTCTCAAAATACCGCATAAGTTAATGGGTTCCATGTCCCAACTCACCATGGGAGGCACAGCCCATGTCACAGGAGATTCACCAAGAGAGGGGTGGCTCATGGATCCTCTGATCTGCACTAAGACAATGTCTATGTCAAATACAGAGGGAAAACTTTATTCCTGTCTCACAGTTTCCTGAGGATAAATGTATTCCCTACATATTCCCACTTTTATGTATGCAAACAGTTTTAAAGTGCGGTATTTTTGAGAAAATACTGATTTATTATAACTAAGATTTTGAGGAACAGAGAAGGCCGTCATTTTCTGCTAGTTTACTGCAGAGACATGAAAAATGTGTGGGAAAGTATTAACCCATTTTACAAAAAATACAGGTCCAAACTTAGGCTATTCTAGCAGCTTATCACATCCCAGACAGCTGTTCTGAGGGAAAACTTTGGGATAATCTGTTTTGTTCACTTGAAGTGTTATTTTATTCCACTTTCAGCTCTACTTGAAAGCCATCTACAAATTGTGATCTTTTTCTTCTTATCCAGGCATCCAGTGGTGGATATTTTAAAAATGTTTTAAAAAGTTGCCTCTTTGGTGAAATTGTGATGCCGTTCATAGTGGGCTTTTATTTCTTTGGTTTTTTTTTGTTGGGTTTTGTTTATGTTTTTGGTGGTTTTTTAATGAGAACTCTGCAAAATTAAGAGTGAAATGTCAGTGTGCACGTCAGTGCTCTCTGCATCACAAGGCTGCCCTGAGGATTATTTTGGGAACGTATGTCTCACTAGTCTATATTAAGATTGAATAAGCATTTCCTGATCTTGCAGCTTTGTGAAATAGATTTGCTTTATTGATTATGTTAATGAAATACCAATGCTTTAGAAGATGTGCTGT
The DNA here is from genome assembly GCA_024611195.1 of Ceyx melanurus. Lineage (NCBI taxonomy): Eukaryota > Metazoa > Chordata > Aves > Coraciiformes > Alcedinidae > Ceyx > Ceyx melanurus. Next base: position 508 of record JANHGL010023120.1, on the reverse strand, counting down.
ATGCCACTGCCCTTACATCTTTTTAAGCATTCTTACTCTCCATAGTTCTCCTCTACAAAATCTGATTTTGAATTGTTTCTCCCAAGATATACAACCTTGTACTTTTCTGAGCTGAATCATCTTTTTTTTTTTTTTTTCTGACTGTATTTCTACCATCACTCGTTAAATTGGTCCCACTGCTTCTCTCAAAAATAGTTTCTTTACATGCTATCCTTTCAGAATGTAGGAATAAAGGACATGCAAAATGACTAATGATTTTGTGATGAGATAGTAAAATATGGCTCTGTTAGAGGCTTATAAAAATATATTTTGAAGTGGTATGCCTACTTGTTGAGAATGAATGACCACAAGTTAAAATACCATTTTAGAGCTTTCTAACCTGTCTCCTTGCAATAAGGAGCACTACGTACATTTGTAACATGGTTTTATCAAGCACCCAGTCTGTGTGAATTCTTTGCAATCAGAATTTGCAAAACAGGCACTGTTAGGGTAGTTAAGAATATTGTTA
>JANHGL010023118.1:0-12914 GCA_024611195.1 Ceyx melanurus | reverse complement strand
CTACCCCCTCATCCAGGTCATTGATGAATATATTGAATAATACTGGACCCAGTACTGACCCTTGGGGGACTCCACTAATTACAGGCCTCCAGCCAGAGTCTGCTCCACTGACCACAACTCTCTTGAGATCTGTTCTTCAACCACTTCCCAATCCACCTTATTACACCATAACTAAACCCTTATGAGACCTTCTACAGAGAACTGGAAGTAGCCTCTATATCCCACTCCTTAATACTTTTGGGTGACTTCAGTCATCCTGGTATTTGTTGGAAAGCCCACACAGCTAAGCATATTCAGTCCAAAAGGCTCCTGCAGTGCATTGATGACAACTTTCTAATGCAAGTAGTGGAGGAACCAAGAAGGAGAGGTGAACTGTTGGTCTTTGTATTAATGAATAAAGAAGATCTGACTGGGAACAGCCATGACAACAGTGACCATGACAAGGAAGAAGTAGGGCAATAAGTAGGCTGGGAGACCTGGGGCTTTTGAGTCTGGAGAGGACTGAGAGGGGATCTAATTAGTGTCTATAAATACATAAGGGCTGCATCAGGAAGATAGGGACTATCTTTCACTTGTGCCCTGTGATAGGATGAGGGGCAATGGATTCAAGCTTGAGTACAGGAAGTTCCACCTCTAACAAATGATGTTTGGTTTGGTTGGTTTGTTTGTTTTATCTCTCCTTTCATTCTCCTGACAGGTTATTCTGAACAGTTCAAAACATATAGAAAAATCATACCTGTACAAATTCCTGCAGCCGTGGCTGGGCACTGGACTTCTGACGAGGTACAGTGAAATGGGGGTGGGTTGCTCTGAAATTTGCAGGGTATAATGATAGGAAGAGGGATTGGTGACAAGAATGCTGCATGTATCTCTGGACTGAGATATAGATCATAGCTGTAGAAGTCTTATTCCTTGTGATGGTCTTGGTTTCTCTTTAGCAGCTAATATCCAATAAAAATATTTTGACATTATCTGTTTCTTCTCAAATTTGAACAATGTTACTTTTTTTGCCCAAAGACCTTAAATGAATATGAGTTTTGAGGAGTTGTATCCTATGGCAAGTGGTGCCTTTTAGTCTGCAATGCTACATGCTGAATGTTTTGAATACTGTGAATATTGTGATGGGTGTTGAGTGGCCAAACTGCAACTGTGTGCATTGCTTATCTCAGTTGGTGATGAAAACAGGTAGAATGGGGCCTAAGGTTGGTGATGCTTTGGTGTAGCATGGGAGAGTATCTACACCCTGTCCTTCATCTTCCTCATGAAATGGAGGCTTTTAGATAGTGAGCCAGATCATAAGTCAGGAGTGCAAAGAGGAAGGAGCAGTGATGCAAGGGTTTGAAGATTTGGTCTTGATGTAGATACTGAAATGAGTCAAAGCAAGGTGAATGTAGAGTGGCTCTGGTGCCTTTGAGTCAATTCTGTGGTTGTGACAGAAGTTGAGGGTCCCTCTGTTATCAGTGGAGCTCTGTTGCCTGGTTGGAGCTCGCAGAGGTGAACTTGTGTTTGTGAAGCTGATGTCACCTGCTGTGTGTCTATGCTCTTTTACTGCCATGTGGGAGATGAGTGTCTGCCTCCAAGCAAGTACTTCGTAGCCACACCTTGAAACAGTAATTTGTGTGACACCCATGGATCCTCGTTCTCTGCAATCCTAATTTCTCTGGCAGTGTATGGAGGCAAGCAGGAGTGGCGACTCAGAGATAACATGATACCTTAAGGCCTTGATGATGAGTAACTGGTTTGGCATATAGATGGCTTCTGTTTGATCCCTATGAGGATATGCACTGAACATCCAGGAGGCTGTATGCCTGAAGGCTTGTTGGCATCTCCTTTTATTGAGAATTAACTATAGAAGTGGTGGCTTGTGCTTTGGAGAGTAATGGAGCAAGAAATACTTATATTTTGTTCCTATCTGGGCAGTAATACAGACAACCTGAAGTCATCTATAGTGTGTCCATTAATGGAGGTGTTTAAGGTTGAAGTTTTTACTGTGTACTTTTTGTGTTGGTGAGGGGTTTATTTTTGATTTGGAATTTTTAACCCTTTCCTTCTTCCTGCTGATTTTGCAGCACTGGGGACAAGTGGCGGCTGCGGAGGAAGATGATAACTCCCACGTTCCACTTCACCATCTTAACTGACTTTCTAGAGATTATGAATGAACAAGGAAATATTTTGGTGGAGAAACTTGAGAAGCATGTTGGCAAGGAGCCCTTTGATGTCTTCCTAGATATTACTCTGTGTACCCTTGATATCATCTGTGGTAAGTCCTCTTCAATTATTATGGCAAGGCTGTAAATGATGCAGAAACTCATGGATACAGCTGTGTGAGAAGACTGTTCAAGAGGAATGTCCCTGCATATTGTGTGAGTGCATCCTCCAAGGTTCTCCTTTCTCCTCAGGTGTCTTATGTGCATCTGAGCAGGAGAGTTTGTGGGATGGGTGTGGTAGAGGTAGCAGTCTGAAGCAAGGTTGTGTTGAGCAACGAAGCTACCGGGTGGGAAAATGCAAAGTGAGCTCATGACCTGGAAAGGGATTTGTGTATTTACCTGTTGAATGGACAATGTGGTAACAGTCAGAGCTTGGGAGCAGCAGTAACCTGCTGAGTACAGGAATGCTGTATTTGACTTTGTATGTGTGAACTGGTGATAAATTCCTCCTCCTAGAAACGGCGATGGGCAAGAATGTGGGTGCTCAAAAGAATAAGGATTCTGAGTATGTTCGTGCTGTCTACAGGTAAATGGAAATTCTCATTTGCTACTTCATAGTTGTACTGGAGTTGATGCTGCTTGTGTCAAGAGTTACCTGCCAGGAGGGAGGGTCAGGGGGTCACAGATGGAGGTATAAAATCTAGAAGGCAGGAAAAACTTTAGATTTATTTTAATGCATTTTCTGATATAAGTATATGCAATGGGAGACCGAGGCTTTGAAGAAGTGTAAACTGACATTAAGTTGATTCCTTGTTACGGGAGGTTAAAAGAAAAAGGTGGAGCTGCAACACTTCTGAATTGGAGGGTACTGTTTTAGACAGCATGTTAAAACTGAGGCACTGCTGCTCTGCAAGTCATGACTATTTACACCATGCAAATTCTATGTGACTGCCCAGTGGATTAGAAAAAGCTTGGTCTACATTCTAGCACACTGGTGTCTCAGCCTAGATGAGATGTGTCTGATTGTGGCATCTGGCTGCTAGCCTTAGATGGGTCTTGATGAGACAGACATGTTACCAAAAAAAAGGGTGGAATTAGAGGGTTTGATTGTCATTGGTTCCTTGGCCTTCCCAAATGGTACCACAGGTGAGCTGGCCCAAAGTCAGTCTAAATGTCACAGTGACAACTCAGTCTCTTCGAGCCAAAAAAGCATGCAAGAGCTGAATAGCAATGACATTAGCCTTTCCAGATGGACTCCTGTTGGTTCTGAGCACAGGTGAGGTCTTCTCATCTCTATTTCAAATACTTTTCATGTACTATCCGGTACATGCAATATCTGGCCAGTCAGGTAGGAATGTAATGCTTTTAGATGGCTGTTTGAGGTCATGGAGCAGATATTTTGGAGCCCTGACAGATGTAGGCTTTACAGGTTGTACATATCTTTTCAGCATGCTCAGTGCTTTGCTGATGTGGATTGAGACTAGTCTACTTGACTTTATATGGCTGCTTTAAGAGGATTCCCACTAAATGAGAGTATTTCTCCTAAGAGATCAGTGCTTAAAAATATAAATAGTCATGGTGATGTTGGGATAGGTTACAGAAATTTTAAGGTGGTTTAACATCAGGAAATAAATATCAACAGCTTTCCTTTCAGATGAAGAAACACACAGTATGTTAAGGTCTATTTCATTGAGGGAAGTAGAAGTTTATGTTTCTTGAAATTGTGCTGTAATTCTTCTTGTTTGGTTATTTTTTTTTGTTTTGGATTTGGTTGTTTTGTTGCTTGGTTTTTTTTGGTCAAGAAATATTACATAATGTGTTTATTGTACCCCCAGGATGAGTGATCTAATCCATGAGCGACAGAAGAGCCCTTGGCTTTGGCCTAACCTTCTATATATGCTCTTCAAGGAAGGAAAAGAACATGAGAAGAACCTCAAGATCCTTCACAATTTTACAGATACAGTATGGCTTCTTTTTTACCTTTTTTTTAATGGTACATTCTAGTTGGAGTGAAGTCTTGTACTGAATAGAGAGCTCTCAAGTGGGAGTGAGTGTCAGCCCCCTTGATATGCATTTAAGAGAACTATCTCCTGCACTGAGACAAATGGTTTATATATAGAAAAGATAAATATAAATAATAAATATAACAAATAATAAATATATGTTTGTTTATCAAAGGAAGCAGCGTGTATGTCTGTGCTTCCTCTGAACAGAATTGCATACTCTACAGCCTTTATGTTGTTGAGAGCAGTGCCAGTTCATTTAAGGGTTGTTTTGCTGTTATGACAGTAGTGGTGACAGCAGGATTTCTGTTTGTCTCTGGGGCTGTACTTTGACCTAAGAAGAGGAGTTCAACCATTTCTCTCACACTGAAGAAAATTTGTGAAGCTTTAGTGTAATGATTCCCACTGTGCTTCATGTACTCCTGATGCAGGATTGTGGGGGGCCCTGCTTATTTTTGGTCTCCTTGGTTCCTCAGCTTCTGGAGATGTGACCCTTTCCTTAGGTATTGGATAGGGTAGTGAATATTTTCTTGGTGATAATTTGGTTCAAATCATGGTGATATCTTTTAATTTGCTCTTGCTGTTGTTGACATACACAGTTGGCTTGTTCCAAATATTCTGGATATGTTTACATTTCTCAGTGAACAACAAGTTGTTTGTGTAGCTTTGCTATCTATTTTCTTGATCATACAAAGGCTATTCAAGGTTCATTCTATTGCTTGGGATGAGGGTTTAGTAATATTTCACCAACTAAAGTCAGCTAAAGTTCATGAGCTAATGCTGACTGCTATGCGAACTAGCTCTTGTAGACTGCTATAGAAGGATGTTGTTTTAATAAGCTGGGACAAACCTGTGTGATGTAGGTGTGTATATGTGCTACATGCATCACATCTAATATAATGGCTCTAATCTCAGGTCATTGCAGAAAAAGCTTTAGAACTTGAAAACACCAAGCAAACAAAATGTAATATGGATGGCAACTGTGGAGAAAGTGGCTCCAAAAAGAGAAAAGCTTTCCTGGATATGCTGCTGAGTGCAACAGATGATGAAGGGAACAAATTGAGCTACAGGGACATTCGTGAGGAGGTGGATACTTTCATGTTTGAGGTACCCAAGGAACACAGTTTTTCCAGTGTTTGTGTTTTGGTGTTTTGTGTTTTTGGTGGTGTTGTTTGTTTGTTGTATTTTGAGGATTTATTTTTTTTGTATGTGAATATACATCCATTTCATTGTGCAGACCCTGGTAGTTCATGCAGCTTCTGGGAGGCAGAGGACAGGGATATTTGTTTGGGTTATTTCAGTGCTTTTCCCTTTTGGACAGTTTTCAGAATCACAGGTCATCTTATATCCTGATAATCAGCATGTGGAATAGAGTTTTTCATTCTTGATTTTAGTTTTTCTTGTGTTTGTGGGTGTCTCACTTTCTATACTACCTGCACACCTATTGAGGTGCTATTGAGCCTCCTTGTGCATAGGAATAGTGTTGAAGTGAATGTCTTTGTAAATGTGGACCTCTAGGGCCATGATACAACAGCAGCTGCTATGAACTGGGTCCTGTACTTACTTGGACATAACCCTGAAGCCCAGAAGAAAGTTCACAGAGAACTGGATGAGTTGTTTGGTATGTTTCTATTCTCTCTTCGTTGGGATTGTGGTGGTGGTTGCATTTGTGAGTGGAGATGTGATATTAAAAGCCTAGATGTGGAGATAAGAACATGCCTTGTGGTCCTTCCAGAGCTTTTAGTACCTGGAGGTGGTTGTGATGGTTGCTGGAAAGTGTGTAGGAGAGTACAGCCAACCTTGTGCTTTGGGGCAAGGCATGCATGTCCAGTGTATGCACAGCACCTTCTCCTATGTGGTCTTGGTGCATGACAAGACTTTCTGGAGGAAGCTGAGATGAGTTTAAAAATAGGGAGATTTGGTCATGCTCATCCCTCTGCTTGTTTTTGGCCAGGCCACAGTGATCGTCCTGTTACAATGGATGATTTGAAGAAGCTTCATTACCTGGAGTGTGTTGTGAAAGAAGCCCTTCGGCTCTTCCCTTCAGTTCCACTCTTTGGCCGTGTCTTGAAAGAGGACTGCTGTATAAGTAAGTCATGCCCTGCATTAACCCCTTCCTGTCCTGCTGCTGTCTCCTCAGCAGAGGCGTTTTCTAGATAAAGGGTACTGTTGTTTTATTTTTTATTGTGCTGTTGTGTCTAGAAAGCCACTTACTTGCTGTTGTTTTCACCCTTTTCTTCCCTTTCCCCTTTCTCTTTAGGAGGCTACCAGGTACCAAAAGGCACAAATGTTATTGTGGCAACTTATGCCTTGCACAGAGACCCTGACAACTTCCCTGAGCCAGAGGAGTTCAGGCCTGAGAGATTCTTCCCTGAAAATTGTAAGGGAAGGCACCCATATGCTTATGTGCCCTTCTCAGCTGGCCCCAGGAACTGCATTGGTAGGTATCCTTAAGTTATCCTTAACTAAGTTAGGATAAGTGCTACTTAGGAGCATCTAAAACATCAGCACATTTTCAGCATTATTCTCTCTCTAAATCCAGAACAGAGCCCTATACCAGCTACTAGGAAGGTAATTAACATTATCCCAACCAAAGCCAGGACAATGTGTGCAGACCTCCATCTGTGTGTGTTATATAGAGGAGAGCACAGAAAAAGTTTTGAGCACTAGGTTTTGTGTCCTGTTCCCATTTCCAGTTCAGTTGGAGTGAACTGCCTGTATTGTGATACTTGGTTTGGTTTCCCTCTTATTTCTCTGCTCTCCCTTTTATTCCTTCACCTCTCTCTGAAATGGAACATTGCTGTCTGTGCTAGCAAATCATCAGTGTGTGTGATACTTAGTGTTCTTTGAAGGCAGGTCCTTCTGTTGCTCTGTTGTTGTATTTCCTTTGTTTTTCTCTGCATATATGGGAAAGTGAGATTTGTCTCTTACAGTCTCTGTGCTGCAACTTCTCCTGCTGTGGTCTACCATCCATTCCATCCTGCCAAGTCCACCTAAGAGATATGACAAGACTGATTTTTGTATTAGTTACATGTAAAATGTCTCTTTCCTCTTTGCTGCTTAAGTTCTGTGTACTATGGTAGGGAGTTGTTATGAGGGGTGTTATGAGTTTTCCCAGGAGTGCTGGAGTTGTCATGCAAAGTGCTAGTTCCACTAACATCCACTGGAACTTAATTTTGGCCTAAAGCCAGTTCTGTTCTCGAGGTACATGCACAGTCTTTGCTTTCCTGTGTTCCGGGGGTTATCTTTAGAAGAGAGGACTGAGAGGGGATCTTACTAATGTTTACAAATATCTGAAGGGTGGGTTTCTAATAGAAGGGACCAGTCTCTTTTCAGTTATGCCCTTTGATAGGATGAGAGGCAATGGCAGCAGGTGAAACACAGGCAGTTCCACCTCAACATGAGGGAAAACTTCACTGTGAGAGTGACAGAGCCTGGGCCAGGCTGCTCTGGGAGCTTGTGGAGTCTCCTTCTCTAGAGACTTTCAAGACCTGCCTGGATCTGTTCCTGTGTGGAGTGCCCTGGCTGTTCCTGTGTTGGCAGGGGGGTTGGACTCTATCTCCAGAGGTCCATTCCAACCCCTACCATCCTGTGAGTCTGATATACTCTGACAATAACCTCTTGTTTGCTGCTCTGTACTTCCCAGGTCAGCGTTTTGCACAGATGGAGGAGAAAGCTCTTCTCGCCCTCATCCTGCGGCGCTTCTGGGTGGTCTCGTGTCAAAAGCCAGAAGAGCTGGGAATAGCTGGAGAACTGATTCTTCGTCCAAATAATGGAATCTGGATTCAGATCAAGAGCAGGCCAAATGCTGGATTAGAATGAAAGGAAATTCAATATTTATTTTCAAAAAAATCCATGCTGTTTAGGCTGAGCTGTGTTTCTAAAGCAGATACTTTGATGGAAGTCCAGCAATCTGTTGGAATTGAAGTCATTGCTTATCTCTTCATTAATGAATATATTGTAGTAGCTCTGAGTTACTTTTCTAGTACATGTAAACTTCCTGTTCATTTTTGAAGTGAGTCTTTAAACATTAAAATCTTAATGCCTTATCTACTTGAATGAAACTATTCTATTGCAACAGTGTAAAAAAACCTTAAATTATAGTAGTAACAACAGTAATGCCTGTGATGGAGTGATCTGGTTATATTCCGTAGCATTTGCAAGGCAACTGATAGTCTCAAATCTTTGTATAGTTTTCAGATTTCTGTGGTTCTGAAAGGTACAAGTGATCAACTCTTAACACTTGGCAGAATCTTTTTTTTCTGTTTTGGTCATGACTGCATCTATGAAGACAAAGCAGAAGCCTCTGATCACTTCACTCCTCCTTTGTAAGCATTTACAGTAAAGTAATGAGTGCTCTCTGTTGTTTGTTTTGGTTTGGTTTTTTTTAGCAAGATATACCATAAGCATGAATCTGTATGAACTAGATAGTGTTCAAACTGCACACAGGATTTAATAATGTCAGAAACACTATTATGAATTTTGAGAATAAACTTATGTGCCTTGATATGGAATGAATTTATAGCTGTGAAAATTACATGCTAGGGTGCAAGTAAATTACTGATGGATAATTCTTTCTTGTCAGTTCCTCTGAGGTGATCAATCAACTAGATTTTACTGTATAATCAAAGCTGAGACTATGAGCCAGACCTTTCTTTCTAGGGTCCTGAAGGCAAAGTAGAGAATTTCTTGCTAATTTATGTGAAAGAGGATTTCCAGTGATGGAATGAAGCACCTCTGAAAGTTTCTGACTGTAGCTTCAGAACAGGTCAAAATCCACAACAAGTCACACAATTGCAGAACAGATAAATGACTTTTGTAAGCACTGAAGAAAAAGCTGGTGCTAGACCAAGCTGAGATACTCCAGCTGGTCTGCTCTTTCCTTCTACCCAATTCTTTGGCACTTTTTTAGCTGGTGTGTGTTACACCAAGCACGACCCCTGTACAGAGAAGAGTACACACTGATAACCACACCACTGTGTTGTCTGATGCAGCAGTTGCTCTTGCCACCATGACTGGTGGAGGCAGTTTCAAGTGTACTGTTGCCTTTAGGTTGATATGGGGCTGTGGGTGACATGCAGAGGGCAATGGGGTGAGAAGCTGGAGGTCAGAGCTGATATGGCTAATACAGACTGGTCTGTATTGTTATTTTAATAACATAATTTAATTTCTGTATTGTTACTGACAGAAAAGTCATGTAACAATGATAATATGGTTCCACTCTTTAGCCTTTGTTTTCAAAGTCATGTTTCACTGTTAGAAATACCAAGAATTTCAGTTTACAGTGCTGATTGTGTAACTTGTTTTCTTTATAATGAGAGAACTTCTGAAACTATCTTATGTTAATACACAGAAGATGAATGACACATGTTTTCCAAAGAGGCTCTGAAGGAATTAATGCTTTGGGGCAAAGCTCACATTACCAAGATTCACATCTGGAATATGTTTTCTCAGAACATTTATATGCAGCTGAAACCTGGAGAGAGGTACCTCATGTTTTGCTGAACTTCATGTCCTTAAATTGAGGTTTTTTAGAGAAAATGAAAATTAATATTAATTCTCTGGGATCTGTTTTGTGGAAAATAGATCAAACTATAAAAATTGTCTCCATAAGGTGATCATTTTTGTGACATCAATCTACAGTGACTGATATTTTTGCCTGTGCTTTGCTTTGTACTGTACTCTTCTCATATAATGGGATCCCAAGTAAATTGTAATTTGTTTTTAATCTCTGATGGGGAACAAGAAAAATAATTGAGATAAAACCTGGCCATAACAGTAATGAGAAACTCATTATTAAAATTGGATGGCACAGGGTTTCTGAAGTGGAAAATCTCTATTTAATGATGCACATAGTATCTTTGCCAAGATGAGCACTGATGTAATCCTGTGGTCTTTGTGTTCAGAGCTGTTCTGAAAAGGCAATGACCTCTCTTCTTTTCTAGTAAAAACTGGTTCTGAAGCAATCTGAGTATTGAGGAAGTAAAGACTGAAAGAAAATGAACTTTCTGATTGAATCAAGATTTAATTTTTAGGGCTTGTTTTAGCAACGTTACGGTATTTTGTTCTGTCATTCGTCATATACCCAATGATAACCACGCAGAATTAAAGATGCATGGAGAATACTTTAGAGTATTTTTTTGTTTGTTTGTTTTTCTTCTACTGGAGCATTCAGAACTGGGTTAATGGTAATATTATTATAGCATCCTCATTCATCTGGAAGGGTATGTACAAAGCCATACTGAAATTAGAACTTGTGGTGCTCCTCTTACTGGTATCTTCCCTCATTCCCTCAGAGATGCTCTTCCTCTTGTCACAGCTCATGTCACAGCTGGTGGGTGGCTCATCACAGAGTAGATCCTCTCCCATGTTGAAGCTGCTTTTTAAACTTAATTGCCGTAAGAAATGGGGGATTTTGTTTTGGCAGGCAGACTTAGACCTAAATCAGACTAGAGTAGTGTTCAGTAATTAATTTCCTGAGGTGAAACAGTTCAGTAATTCCTGCCATCTTTACAGATGAATGAGATTTTGCATACATTACAGTGGAAACGAGCAGAAAGCAGTATCAAGCTCCTAGGCTATTGTACTGCCAGGGACATTTAATCATAAAAAACCTGCTGACAGTTTAGGATTAAGTAGGTTTTGCTGGTTTGTTGTTGTATTTGTTGTTTTGTTTTGGGTTTGTTTGTTTGTTTGTTTTAGATATAATAAAAAATACCAGGTCAGAACAAAACAGTCAAAACAGAAGCAAGCACTTCACTTTGTTTTAGATGATTAATCTAAATTTTTTATTTGTATCATCAAAATAGGTTTCCATTTTACCAAAGTCTTTTGATGAGCTCTTCTTTTAACTCTGCCACCTAAATCACTAAATATTCATTACAATATCCTCATTTAGATGCAGAACTTCATTGATGGCTAAATGAATACAGTGAGGGAAGTCAGACAGCACCCATGTTATGTGTGGAGCCTTTATGAACCTAAGGAGTGTTGGATGGTTTTGCTGTTCCATGCACTTTGAATTTCTAGTTCTTCTCCTACTTTAAATCATATAATCTCTCTGGATTTAAGTGAAGCTCAGTAAACCGATAGCAGTTGAGTATGTCTTGGCATATTTTATGATTTGTGCTTTAATAAATATGTCCTATAACAATAAATACATTCAAGGATAAACAGTTCGTAACACATTCTGGTTTTCTGTACAAAAGTACAACTCTAATGATTTGAGCAACAGTGCAGCAGTACAAAAAGGGGGAGCATTTGTCATTTGAGTAGCAGGATGCTTTTATTTTTCAAAGTGAGAATACTTATTATGATTCTCTTTGAGTAGCATTGTTGCACTATGTTTCAGTTTCACCATCAAATCCAAATGATTGCCATACAGATGTGGTTAAACAATTTATGCTTTTGGAAGGAGTGTGATAATTTAAATTTAAAGGAGTGTGTTTAAGAATTGCTGCTTTAAGAAAGTATTTATTTTCCCTGCTAGTTTGCTTATGAAACAAACAGCCATCAACAAAAGATTCCTTTTCATGAGACAAATAGAAATCATGGATTATATAAATGAAATCATCCAGAAGCTTCTGATGAATGGATATGACTGCATAGTGTATGATGAGACACATTTACATGGTGAAATTTCTGATGAATCTGCCCTGGGTTTTTTTTCTCCTTATTTGAACTGTAAATCTTATTTTTCTAAAAGTGTGGGGTTGGAGAGTTAGGGGTTTTTGATGTTTTGTTGGTTTTTTTTGTTTTTTCTTTAATTAAACAGTAATGTGCTGGATTAATAGTGCTCAGTGCCTAAGTGAGAAAGTCCAGAAGTTAAATGGTGGCATAGGAATTAGAATTTATTTTTGAGTGAAAAGCACACATACACAAAAAGAAAAGTAATTTTAATTGAATACTAGAGCTGGTTGAGCAACACTAAAACTATAAAGTTCAACTACTACTTTTGTTTATAAATATTCACCTACATGGTAGGTTTGGTGATTACTCTGTGGTTTATAAACATTCTGTAGTTTGAAGTAAGGATAATAATTTTTCCAGAGGTGTAGAAGATCGTCAGAATTTTATAGATGAGGAAAGAGACTGTCATTCTGTGTGACATATTTCTGGTTTACACAGAAAGGTTTCAGTGATGTCAGCTGGAGATGTGGTGCACTTTCCAGACCTAGACTCCCATGATACCTCTACACCCCATGGCAGGTGGAAAATCTCCTGAGCTAAAGGTCAGAGCTGTACAGGCATCTTAGTCTCAAAATGCTTCATGTTACAGGAGTAAAATATCAATGTGTTTTGCAATAAAATCTTCTAGTGCTCTCCCTTGTTATTGCTACACACTTAAAATGGAAGAGAGCACATAAAAATGAAAGCTATGAAACAAAACTTCTTTTTGTGAAATCTGAAAGAAAAATCTCATTTGAAATTTATTGTGCTTCTGTTACACAAGTTAAAAAGTGGTGTGGAAATCAGAACAAGTGATTCAGATCAGCTATAAATTGACTTCTTGTTGCATTTATATTTCATGTATATGCAGACAGGCTTCTGGAAAACTGAATCATAGAATCATTCAGGTTGGAAAAGAACTTGTTAAAGGTAAGTGTAGGGAGGATGGAGCCAGACTCTGCTCAGTGTCATCCAGGGACAGGACAAGAGGCAATGGGAGCAAGTTGGAGCACAAGAGATTGAGGGGAAACACAAGGACAAACTTGTTCCCAGTGAGGGTGGCAGAGCCTGGCAGGGGCTGCCCAGGGAGGTTGTG
>JANHGL010023116.1:0-13670 GCA_024611195.1 Ceyx melanurus | reverse complement strand
GGGAGGGGGCGCTGCCTCTCGCGAGACTTGCGGGTGTGTTCTCGCGAGAGTTGGGGGCTGCGGGTGATGCTTTCCCGCTTCTCTCCCGGTCCTGGCCTGAGCTAGGGACTGGGGGGGGGGGAGCTTGGATTAGGATTTGCGGGGTGCCAGAGCATCCCGCACTCCGTGCCCTGACCCCCGCCAGGGTGGCGCTGGGTGTGAAAGTGTGGGGTGGGCACACCCGAGCTCGGCTGCGGGCGCCATTGCCATGGCAACGCAGGGACCTGGCCCCTCAGTGGAAAGTGCACACGCACAGCCCTAAAGAAAAAAAAAGAAATAATAATTCAAAACCAAACCCCAACGACCTAACCCCTCCTGTTCTTTCTTTCTCTTCACGCCAGGCACGCTGGTATCTGCACCTCAGGGTGTGGTTTGCCCTTAAGAAAAAGAAAGTGAAAGACAGGCCAGCCTTGGAAATCAGGACTTTGGTGGCTTAGAGCTGTCCGTGGAGGGCAGAGCAGACACCTGGATATCTCAGTAACATCTCCCAGCCACTCTGATGTGTCGTTGAAACCCTCCCAGCGTCCCCTGATGTCATAGATGAGGGACTGTAGCGAGGGTGGTTGGTGATTGACCTGCAGGCTGCAAGGACCCTGCATAAAAACCACACTCGGGGTGCCCTGGTTGGTCGGACTCTGTTTACCCTCAGAATTCTCTGCATCCTGGCACAGGCTGGTGGTGAAGTTCCCCCAGCATGTACCTGAGGAGCGTTGCCCACACCTCTCACCTGCTCCGTGCCAGGGTCTGGCAGTGCCCACGAGGGTCAATCCGTTGGCACCATTACAAAGCTGTGATCTTTGAGATGAGTGGGGTGCTCCTGCCCTCGCCTTACAGGGTGGCTGCTGGTGGGTATAGTTATTTCTCATTTGCTTTTGTTGTTTCTATGCATGGAGGGGGGGGGGGGGAAACCCATCAGGTGTCCCTGTGGGCTGCCTCTGGTGCTGGTAAGGTGTTCAAGAGCTTGTCGTGGTGACAGTGGTGCCTCTTTGTGCTGGAACTGACAGTGAACCGTGTTTGCAACTCCAGGGCAGGGCCTGAAGTCATCTGGTAATGAAACAGTCCTGAAATCATGGAATTATAGAATCGTTCTGGTTGGAAGTTACCTTACAGCTCATGGAGTCCAACCATCCCCCAGCACTGCCACCATGTCCCTCAGCACCACATCCCCATGGCTTGGAAGCCCCTCCAGGGATCACAGGGACTCCACCCCTGCCCTGGACAACCCTGGAGGGAAAGAAATTGTTCCTCAGCTCCAACCTAAACCTAGTGACACCAGCTGATACCACCAGTCCAAAACCCCCCAGGGGCACCTCACCAAAACCAGAGGCGAGCTGCTTCAGCCAGGGGAATGCCCAAACTTCAGGGTGAATCCCCTCAGTCCAGCTCATGGGACCTCAGAGGGGTTTCAAGCTCATTTCCCAGTTCTGATGATGCCAAACGTGCTCTTTCCTGGCTTTCCTGCTTTTCTCTCTGCAGGTTGGGAGGCCCAGAGCCACATCCCAGCTGGCACCATGCAGCGAGTGCTTCTCTCCTGGGGGGAAGACAGTCCCTCTCAGAAGTACACAAGGGGAGAGCTGACAACTCTGGAGTTTTTGCAGGAGTTGGGACGGCGATGCTTTGAAATTGTAAGGCAGCTCCCCCTCCTCTCCTTGTGCTTCCTGACTGCAGGAAAATGGGATCTGGCAACAGGAGGAAAGAGGAGCTGTTAAAAAGAGAATGCTCGATGGACAGGTCTGGGTGTCCCAGTTAGGAAGCAGCACTGTCTGATCAGGGCAGACTTTTCACTGCTGTCATCATTCTGGTACCCAGGCAGGATGGTCAGCTGAGTCTGCCTTCACTTCCACCAGCCTCTTCCTCCATATGTCATAACTTTTTTATTCCAAGTCACCTCTAGGATCAGCTGAGATGAGAAATCAGAGAGTCAGACACCAGCTGAAAGGCTTTTGCTGTTGGTTTGAACATGGACACTTGATGGACAGAGACCATGGTCTCCAAGGAGGGTTCTTAAGCCCAATAGAAGCCCCTCCAGGAACACAGCTCAAGAATCCTCTTTCAAATAAAGTCTTCTAGAAACAGCTCAGGCTAAAATGCAGATTCCTTTCCCTCCTGCTGAATGGCAGGGCAGGGTTTCTCTCTGTGGCAGGCACAGCC
The DNA here is from genome assembly GCA_024611195.1 of Ceyx melanurus. NCBI lineage: Eukaryota > Metazoa > Chordata > Aves > Coraciiformes > Alcedinidae > Ceyx > Ceyx melanurus. The sequence continues at coordinate 11,480 of JANHGL010023116.1, read as the reverse complement.
CTTGTGCATTTCTCTGCCCTCAAATCAGCACCTTCCTCTCTGCTGCTGCTTCTCTAGAATTTGTAATGTGAGAACTCTTGTTTATTTGGTCTGAGCAGTTTAGCTGGGGGATTCACTGGCTGCCTTCTTTCTGCTGCCAAAGGAAGTAGGACAGGGAGATGAGATGATCAGGCACCCTGCCCACCCAGCCACTCTTATTGCCATCCCTGCTTAAAAACCATTTATGGCTAATTATCATTCTTGGGGTTTCTCTGGTTTCTTAGGCAAATGTCTGTGTGCCGACCGACTCTTTTCTCTCAGACTTAATCAGAGATGAGCTGATAAAACAGCTCCCCATCATGGCAGAAGCAGTGCAGTGTATCCGTGCAGAAGGCCTTAAGACAGCTCTTCTGAGAGACAGCTTCTGCCTGCTGCATGGAGAGAGCTCTCTGCCCCTGGACCAGAAGCTCTTTGACCTGGTAAGCCTGGAGGGATCCCAAAGTGTGTTTCTGTGCCTGGGTCTGTAGGAATCAGCCCTGAGCCTCGAGCCTGGTTGCAGTGGCTTCACCTCAACAGGCAGCTCTGAGCACTCAGATCAGCATCAGGGAAAACTTGTCCTTAAGTTTGCCTTAAGATAAAGACAAGAAATGATGCAAACCAGAGTCATATTGATCCTTTTCAATCTGTTTACACTCATCTTGTCAACGTGACATCATCACCAGCTCAGCTTTCTGTGACACCAGTGCCTGTGAGCATCTCTCAGTGCAGTGATGATGGTCTGTGTGGAGCTCCGTGGTACTTTTCATCCCAGGCTGCTTCAGAGCAGTTGGATGTCCATGGCCTGTCTGCTGTCATCACTCCTGCAGTGGGGCTCTTCCACAGCAGCAGGCAACAGCACTGTGCAGTAATTAGTGGGGGGGAAATAATTAATGGGATGTGGCTTTCCATTAGCATTGGCTTTTAATCATCCCAATAGATTCTTTGCTATTCTGAGAGGGTCTGTCAGTGCAGGGGTGAAATACTGCTTGATTTTTATATGGTTGGGAGGGCAATGTGAGTATTTGGAGGCTGACTCAATACTTTCTTTGGTCCAGATTTGGGTGGATGGTTGTGGTCACCACCTCTGCTGCCCTGCAGGTTGCTTTGGTGGGTGTGATGCTCAGGACACCTCTTCTCCTCTCTTTGGAAGGTGGTGTGCTCCAAGGCTTTCTTGGACAGTGTTGAGCAATTGGTTTGGCACGGTCTGGGACGTCTAGTGAGTGTCCCACATTGTGACACCTCGTTGGGTATCTTCCATCTGAGGACTGGCTGAGCCTGTTCAGCTCCTTTGAGCCCAAGAGAGCCATAGCCAAGGCTGTTGGCACCCACGTGGTCACTTGACTCACATCCTACCCAGCTCTGTCAGCCCTCCACTGCCTGTGTCCTTTATTTCACATGTCAACTGGACTGTGACTCTCCTGCCCACCCTCCATTTCCAACCCCTCAGAGATGTTTGTGGTCACAGTAGGCTCATGCATAACCCACCTGTTGTTGCTATAGATGGCTGAATCTTACCAGGAAGGGCTACAGAAGCCAGACCCTCGTATCTACAAGATGTGCTTGGAGCATTTGGGGGTTCAACCCCAGGAATCCATCTTCCTTGACAACAGCAGCCAGAACCTAAAAGCAGCAGCCCAGCTTGGCATTCAAACGGTGAAGGTACAAAGCAGTGCAGCCAGGGTGGGCTTTGGCTGTGGGTTTTATGTCCAGGAGCTCTGTTGGACTTTTATGGGTCAGGGTTTTGCAATGGTGGTGGCAGACTAGTGTTGCCAAGCCCTTTGTTTCAGCCTGGCCTCATTCCTTCAGGATGTTGTGGTGTTAAAGGGCAGGATTCCTGGCAAAGTCTGCACTGGGCCCTTTCATTCATGGCTCTAAACCCTTCAGACAGTGTAACCTTGGAGAAGTCACTTCTCCTTCATGGACCTCAGCTCCCTGTTAGAGAAACAGCTCTAACTGTGCAGCTGAGACAACCACCTCCACCTGATGTGGGAAAATCCTGCATTTCTAGAAGGTTTGAGGCTTCATGGGTCTGTCAGCTGGGGTCTGGCTGCCCCAGGCTTTGGACATAGTTAGCATGGGGGTTTTACTTCAATGAGGGCACCACTGTGGGAAGGACAAGCATGGGACTGGTGGGAAGAGTGAACCTGGCTTCCCTGGACAGCACATGGGGCAAGTTTATCTTCTAACTCAGCCAGTGTTTCCCTCTCCCTCCTGCTTTCAGGTCGATGATCCAGAAGTAGCCCTCAAAGAACTGGAAGCCCATCTGGGTTTTCCTTTGCAAGGGTTTGTTCCAGGTACTCGTTCTGTGAGGCCAACTATGGAAATCCCAACAGAGCATCTGCAAAAGTACCTTGAAAACGTTCTCGGGGACCACACAGCAGGTATCTCAGTGGGTTTTGCTCTTCAGGTGGGAAGGTTGCACACTCTGGAGCTGGTGGATCTTTCCATCATATGACAGATGGATTGCAAAATAGTGTTCATGGAAGGCTGCAAATCTCCAAGAAGTGTGGCAGCCAACCAGGTTCCAGTGCTCTGTCCCTGTTCCCCAGAAACAGGGGGCAATGTTTTAGTCCTTCCTCATCTGGGAGAGGATGAGTTGCCAAAGAGATTCCTGGCCTGTGAGCCACCTATTGCCATTCTCCCCAGGGATCTGGGGCACAGGAACGAGGGGCAGGTTCCTAATTGCTGCAGATCTCAGACCAAGGTGTGGGAAGGAGAAGTGAAACATGGAGCAGTGGTGGGAAACACCCCCAGCTCATGCTGCTCTCTGCTCTCAACTCCTCAGGCCCGCTGGTGTTAAGGCAGTTTGGCCATGGAGGGTGGACCAGGACCTATTCCATCAGGTTTGGAGATCACTTGCTAGTGCTGAAGAAGGAGCCCTCAGCCAGCCCTTATCCCTCTGGCCCCACTGTCAGGAGGGAGTTCAGGTGAGGGGGCAGCTCTGCTCTTTGTGCCAGCTCCCCAGGGAAGGCTCCTGTGGCAGATCCCAAACAACCCCATCCTAGGGACAACATTCCAGGTGTGGCTTTTCTGTTCCACACCACACACAGTTCACACACCAGTCTCCCACATGGTACCTGCCCTGCAGAGGTCTCTGCCTCAGCCACAGAGCAGTAGGACACGTGCTGGGGGGTGCTGTGATCTCCCCTTGCTTTTCCTGGGTGTGTTGGGTGTGTTCCTTGGGACTCTGGGCCACACAAAGATTTTGCTCTGCTTCTTTCCCTCCCCCAGCCCTGTTTTAGTGTATTTAAAGCCCAGGGCAGGATTCCCTTTAACACTGTGTGTCTGCCTGGAGACAGTGCAGTTCTGGTGTGGACTCCCCAGTGCCCTGCTGTGCTGACACAGCTCTGACTTGCCCTGGCAGGGTCCTGAAGGCACTCTCAGAGGCTGGCATTCCTGTTCCCACTGTACTTGCTCTCTGCGAGGACACCAGGTAATCTTGTCCCTCAGCTTTCCCTGGGCTTCAGAACTTCAGCCAGATTCCTGAGGAGAGGAGAGAGGAGAGAGGAGAGAGGAGAGGCACTTCACCAAGTTCACTGGTCTATTCGCCCAGTCTCAGGCTAGAGGAGCCTTTTGAAGCCCAAAGGACAGAGACACTTTTAAGTGGCTTGGTTTAGCTCTGTCCCTATTTTAGCAATTAATCCAAAGGCTGTTTTCCTTTGGAAATCCACTGCAAACCAGTACTGTAGGGCTTCCACCGACTCGGGATGCTCAGGTTTCCAACAAGGAGGTGATTTTTTCACCTGCCAGCTCTCAGCCTTACCCTGGGATCTGCAGCCACGACAGCAGCCCGACATGCTGCACAGCCTGCTGCTGGCACAGCTCTGCCCCCAGCTGCAGGAACAGCCTCTGCACTGCAGAGAAATGAGGCCTGGAAGCATGTTGAAGGTGCAGGTGAGATCTGAGGGGTGGCAGGGAGATGGATTCACCCCAGAGCCACAGGTTCCACCTTGCTTCCCCAGCATCCTTGGCACAGCTTTCTACCTGATGGAGCACTGTGCTGGCCACATCCACAGTGATGTCTCCCTCCCCACGCTGCAGCCTGGCCAGAGAAGGGCTGTTTATGCTGCCATGAGTCAAGTCCTCTCCAGGATCCACAGGGTTGACCTCAGAGCAGCCAAGCTGGAGGACCTTGGAGAGCACGGTGAGGGAAGTCTGTGAATCCTCTACCCCTGTTTTCTTCTCCTGTGTATCAGCATTTCAAGAGAGAGACTTGGGCCAAATTTGGAGCAGTTGAGAAAGCAAAGATGGGCAGCAGGGTGCCTGAATCTCCCCAGGTGTGGGGGGAGGTGTGGAGAGCTGCTGGCTCCTGGCTCCTCCTGATGATTTCCAGCAGAATATGAAATCCAGTGCCCAGTTAAGAATGTGTAAGACCCCTGGAAATCACCATTAGACTCTTGGAGCTTATCTCAGAGTTCTGGACTGAGCTCTGCCTGGCTGACTCTATCTGCATCCACCTTTTATCCATCTCTTTGGAAGCCTCTTTGTGCTGGTCCCTTTCCCTGGGCACCTTCATTCCTTTGTTACAGGTAATTACATCCAGCAGCAAGTTGAGACCTGGACCAAGCAGTATAGAGCTGTGGCAACTCGGGTTATCCCAGCAATGGAGAGGCTCATTGAGTGGCTGCCACTGCATTTTCCTGAATCTCAGAAGACCACAGTGGTGCATGGTGATTTCAGGTACTGACAGCACTCACCCTGGGCAGTGGAGAGGGACAGAGAGTGTAAAGCAACTTGGAGACTCCAAAGAGGTGCTGAGTTGGGCTGGCACAGCAGCTTCAGAGCCATCTGAAAGCTGGGCTCTGGGTCAAGTTCAGCATCCCCCAGGTAACAAGATCTAGAGGGTCACAAGCTCTTTGCATCTGTCATGAGAAACATCCCAAGAGCTCTGGCTGGTGCTGTCCTGTGCCCAGAGCTCTCCTGTTTCCCCCACTGTTCACCTCTGGCAGTTTAAAGAGGTTCAAGAGCAGGGAAAACAGGGGCTCCCTGCACCCTGACAGGATGGCTGCCCTCTCTGGTTCTTCCTCGGCAGGCTGCTGCCCTCTCCTGGGGCTCCAGCTGGTGAAGGGTGTTCTGCAGATAATGGCAGCACAGAGCCTGGAGTCCTCGTGTGCCTTTGGAACGACCAGAGGATCCCCCTGGACAGCAACTTGCCTGCTTCACTTGTTGGCTTGCCTGTCCTGTGACATCTGCTAATGATCTGAGGCCCTGAATCACTTGGCTTCATTCTTCAAAGCACAGTTCAGTTCACCATTAACCAGGGAGTTCACTGATGAGTAATCCCAGTCCTCTCTGACCTATGCCTGCAGAAATTAATGTTTCACATGTGCAACCTCCCAGAGGACTCAGCATTTTTTTGCAGAGTGGAGAGCACTGGAAAGAGCTACTGCTGAGCACTGGGATTCTTTTTTTCTTTTCCTTTTCTGAGACTTTTCTGATCTCTTTTTCCCTCTGATACAGGATGGACAACCTGGTCTTTCATCCTGACGGGCCAGAAGTCCTTGCTGTCCTTGGTTGGAAGCTTTCAACTCTAGGAGATCCCATCTCTGATTTGGCAAATAACTGCATGGCCTTCTTCCTGCCACCTCACTTCAGTGCACTGAGAGGTACAGAGAGGGCCAAAGTCACATCTGACACACAGAGAGAGGAACCAGAGCTCAGAAACTGCCCCGAGAGCTCAGCTGCTGGTTGGGCTCACTGCAGGTGGAAAGCTCTGTGGGCATCTTGCCATATTCCCTGCTCAACTTTTCTCCCCTCCATCATTCCAGGGCAGAAGCATCTTTCTGCATGTGCAGTAATCCCTGTGCCATGGTTTCCCCAGCCCCAGTTTGTTTCCTGTCTGCTCCCAGTTTGGCAGATGCTCTGCCACATGCTCCATCCCAGTTGGTACCATGACAAGAGAGTCTGAATTGTTTCTCCTCCCTCTTCAGCTGGTGCTGGGGAGCTCCTGTGGGTGGGAAAGCTGTGAAGCAGCCCAGCCCCAAAGGGTTTTGTCCACAAAATCCTACACTTACACATACATGGCATCCCCAGAAAGCTCTGAGCACTACCTGCTACCTCACTGTGGCCTCTTCACATTTTCCAGGCTTGAAGAAGTGTGATCTGGGGCTCCTGGGAGTCCCCCCAGCAGAGGAGTATTCCCAGATGTACTGTGCCCACATGGGGGTGGATCACCCTGAGAACTGGAATTTCTACATGGCCTTTGCCTTTTTCCGACTGGCTGTGATGCTGCAGGGACTCTCCAAACTCTCCCTGGCAGGTGAGGAACCCAACCACACCACACCAGTGTTTCCCACCAGTGTCCCCCTCTGAAATTCCAGGTGCTACAGCAAAGTGTGGTGTGTGTGGCAGCCTTGGGCTTGCAGCACAGGGCTCCTGGGGGAAGTAACAGCTCAAAATGAGAGATCTTGTTTCACTGTGGAGAAACTCACTCACCTGGGAGTAACTGTGCAGAGAGTTATTGCTGCATGTAGACAAAAGGGATGGGAGTAGACTGTCCTGTAAAGCACAGAGCTCCCACTCTGCTCCATCCAGCAGCACCCTCAGGTGCTGTGCTGGCAGGTTGTGTCCTGCAAACAAAGGACCACGGGGAGCCCAGTGGCTGCTTTTGGCTGGATCCAGGGTCTGCTCTGTTCCTGTCTGCACTTTGGGCTGGCTGGAGATGGCTGTGGGATCACTTCTGTGGGAGAACTGAGCAGCAGTAAGAGGTCAGAGCTCAGAGCTGTGTCCTACAGGTGGAGCTCTCAGACCTTCAAGCTAAGCACCACCCTCGAAGAGACTCTGAAGCAGAGAGGTGGTGGGAACTCTCGGTGCCCTTTATCTGCAGACATCAGGTCTGGCCTGGGAGTCTTTATCAAAGGAAAACAAGTTATTTTCCATATTCCTTAGAGAGATGTCTCCTCAAGTCCTGCTGGGTTGGCCCAGACAAGGTCACATGGTGCTGTTTGGGAGGTGATTACATAAGAGTGGCTCTTTCAAACAGAAGGGTCCTATTCTTCTCTTGCCAGCCCCAGGTGAGAGCAGCCCAGAGGATGCAGAGTTCGTGGCTGAGCTGGCCTGGGAGTTTGCCATAAAAGAAGGATTCCGTGTGTTTGACAGCCTGCCCCCCACGAGGCTCCTCACACCACCTTACAGCACCTGGGCTGGGCACAGGCCAGTCCTCAGCAGGAGCTATGGTACCTGGCCACGTGCTGGGGCAGCTCCTGTGCCCAGACTCCCCCTGGGCACTGCCCCCACCAGCTTGTTGGGGATGGCCCGGGGTCTTCACTGCAAGCTGGAGAAGATCATCAGCAACCAGTGGGGTTTTCTGATTTCCCAGCCCAGATGGACTGCATGTCCTCTTCTAGAACTGAAGGTGAGGAGGTGTCCTGCTCCCTGCACCTGCACCAGGGTGGGGGACAATCCATGGTGTGTCTGAGTGCTCTCACTGTCCTCATCCCAGCAACTGTTTGGCTTTCAGAGTCCAGCAGCTTGGAGGAAGGGGGCTGGGTTCCCACTGCTGGCTACACCCAAATCACCTCTCTTTCTTCTGCCAGTGAAAGGCAGGTTAGATCCACACACGAGTATCAGGACACTCAAGCCCCCTGCCCAGGCTCTGCCAACTGGTTTCTCAGCTCTTCCCAGCACTGCTGGTGGCCACGGTGTGGCTCAGTGAGCTCATGTCCCTGGTTTAGCTGGTGTTGCCAAAAGATCTGCTGGGAGTGGTGTCCTGAGTAATTATTCACAGAGTGTGTCATGAAAGCAAACAGCCCTATCCTTGGATAGGGACTGAGATTAGATTCTTAATGTATTCCAGTGACATTATCAAGTTCTATGGGTTACTTAACTGCCTTTTAGCTGCCAAAAAGAAAAAAAAAAACCCAACCCATCTGTTGTTCAGCCCTTCAGAAGCATTTCCTTGTGCTCAGGCAGAAAGCAGCAAACCCAGCATTTCAGGGGCTTAGCAGCTGATCCCCTGAGAAGGTGGAGAGGCAGAGGGAGCAGCAGCTCTGGGGAATTCAAGTGCTGAGATGAGCAGATCTCACCCTGCTTCACAACTCTCATCTTCAGAGCTGGGAGCCAGCTGAACACCAGCACTGCCACCTTCTCTGCTCCATGCCTTGGGCTCATGAGACACTGTGTCTTGTCTGTGAGCCCCCTCATCCTCATCCTCTCATCCCTGCCATCTCACTGGCCATCCCACTGCTCTTTCCCCTGGCATTGTCCCTGCACTGGCAACCTCTGCTGTGGAAGTGTGTTGTGAAAGCCAGGAGAGGAGTCTCACTGCCCGTGGCAGAAAGATAATGCAGTGGAAGGTGAAACAGCCAAGTCCTGGCCTGGCACTGTCCCAATGCTCCTAAGATGGGCAGGGGCCAAGGGAAAGGGCAAGTGCCAGCTGGCACTGCAGGGGTGTAGGTTTGTCCCGGGGAGCTTGGCAGTGGGATGCCCTTGGCTGGGGCACTCTTGGCTGGGCAGGGCAGCACCTCAGCTGGTCCTGCCATGTCCTGCACTGGGAGCCAGCAGGCTTTGCACGCTGGGCCCAGAGGCTCCCCCATCCCTGCAGCTCTCCAGGGAGATCTCCAGAGGAAAACCCAGTTTCTTAGAACAGAATCATAGGATCGTTTGAGTTGGAAAAGACCTTTCAGATCATCCGGTCCAACCATCCTCCAGTACTGCCAGGGCACCACTGCCCCATGGCCCTCAGCACCACAGCTCCAGGGCTTGGAAACCCCTCCAGACTTGGAAACTCCTCAAATCAGTCTGTGATTCTGTGATTCCCTGGTCCTGCAGCCCCTTATTTTCCCTGTGTGGGCTTTGATGTCTCTCTCACACAGATCTCTGGAGCAGAGCATCCCAGCAGAGCAGAGCCCTGAGCTCCACGTCTGGCTGAAGGTCTCACGTAGCTCCCAGGACAACTCTCTCCAAACCAGAGTGACAAGTCACTGCTGAGCTGGGGACTCTCCATGATGCTCTGGAATGGGAGAGGTTGGGAGCTGCTGGATTTCAGTGGTGGTTGCTTTTATCTCCTATCTGGGCTTGGGGCCTTTAGTGCCAGGCTCAGTAGATATGGGGCAAAATCCACTCCTGAGTCATGAGGCCACCGGCCTCAGTAGCAGCCTTGGGGGGGGGGTCTTGGTCAGGAATAACCAGGTGGGGCTGCAAGTTTTGGGAATAAAGAGAATGGATCAGTGTGTCTCTCCTTCAGCACATCACCTTCAGCTACCTGCAGATGCTGGAGGGACCCCACTAAGTGGTGGGGGGAGCTGATTCAGTTCTTTGAAGACTGGTGCCAGGGGACACTCTGGAGCTGAGGTGGTGCAGGATTGTGGTGCTGGGAGGAACTGAGAAGACTTCATGGTCCCATGACTCCCCAGTCCCATGACTGTTCACTGAGTGTTTGGGACCACGGAGGGTGCAAATGGGATCAATGGGGGCTTTCAGTGCTTCTCAGAAGCCAGCAGCAAGGGGAGAGGTGTGGGAACAATCATAGCAATTCCCAGGCTCTTTATGCATAATCTGCTATTAAATCAAGATAAAAGTGATGAGTGTGCTGCTTTGTATTCTTCTTCAGCTTCTCCAGCATGGGTGCAACTTTCACTTCCCACTTTCACAAGGCCACATCCAGCTCTGGGGGGGCACAAGGTGCTGAGGAGGAGCCCTGGGGTTGCTCAACACCAGGACAGGAGAGCAGTAGGAAGCTGAGCTGTAACCCAAGCTCTGGTTTCTCCCAGGCTCCACGGTGAAATTCTACCTCCAGCCCAAACACTTGGCTCTGCTGGGGAAAGAGGAGGGAGCCTGTGTCTGAGCCTGGGACTGCCCAGCCCAGGCTGCTGGGATGATCCAGAACTTTGCACCTCCCACCATCTCCTCTTTCAGGCTCAATCCCAAGCAGCTGGGGCAGGGCTGAGAATTTACAGCTCCAAGGTCCTCCACTGCATGTGGGTTTAGTGCTGCTGGGTTTAGCTGCTCAGCCTCAGGGAAGGGTCCTGCTCAGGAGGAGCAGAAGCACAGGGCTAATGCTCGATGTCATCAGTTGTCCCTCAGAAGGACACCCAGCTGCAGAAGACACACAGAGGACAGTGGATGGGAGCTTAGCCCTGAGCAGGGCTTGGCTGGAGCTGAGCTCTGTGGAGACACAGCCTGACCCTGTCCCTCTGGGTGCATCTCTGGGGGTAACACAGGTCTTGCTGGCACCTCCCAGAAGGGGTTTAACACACACAGCTCTGTCACAGGAGGAGACCATGGAACAAGCAATCCTCCTGAGTGCCACTTCCCAGAGGGCTGCCCAGGACCCTCTGTATGGGACAACAAAAAGGACTTGTCACCCCTCAGGGGATTTGGGCAGCTAAGGGTGAGAGAGGCTGAGATCCAGCAGCACAGGATTTATTTTCAGCTGATGTAGGAAGCACGCAGCCTAATCTGAGTCCTGCCTGGTGACCTTGGGCAGGGTTTTGCCTCTCTGGGCTCCTTGGTTCCTCCTCACAAAGAAAGAGTGAGGGTCCCCTCCCAAGTGAGCTTCCTGGAGACGTGCAAGATGCAAGTCTTGGGCTGCCACCAAGATTTTCTGTGACCTCAGTCTCCCAGGTTAGAGGATTAAACTTTTGGAATGGATATAGTCTGTAGTTTTTCTGGTTCCTTTAATACCCCAGAGCCACCCACCCACACCTACCCTTTGTGGACCCCTCACCAAAGGAGCCAGAGAGATGCTGTCAGACAGCAGAATAACCACAGGTTTCTTTTGAGGTTAAAAACTCTATATTTTTGGTCTGTGGCTTCCGTAGCGATGGTGTTGATAACCCAGGAACATCTCTGTTCCTTGGCTGTGCTTCCTCAGGCTGCACTTGCAAAAGGGGCAGAAAAGGCCTCTGGCTGTTGTTAGGGTGACTTTACAAAGTCTGTTGCTTGTGTGAGCTGCACGACGTTGCTGTTGGGAGAGCACTTGGCTGGTTGAGCTCCACAGAGGTGTCTGATTCCTGTGTGCATGCTCATGGCAGCACGTCCAGGTGACCTGGGGCTCCCAACCCTTTACCTCTTCACAGGGCAAAGTTGCCTGGGCATGGTCAGGCACAGAGACAACAAGTGCTGGACACTAGTGAGGTACCTCTGGTGCACCAAACCAAGCTGTGCCAGGCTGATCTGAACTGAGCTGGGTTAGGAAAGTGATTGCCTTGCTGTGTTCAGCACTGGAGAGGCTGCATCTCAACCACTGGGGTCAGTTTTGGGCCTCTCGCTCCCAAAAGCACATTGAGGGGCTGGAGTGTGGCCAGCAAACTGCAATAACAATCTAAAAATCTCGTGAAGTGCATTTCTAACCTTATTCTATAGTACAGTGCAACCTAAAAGTCTTGTGCTGTAAACTTGGGTGGAGAATCTCAAGCACATGAAACGGGTGGAAATGAAGAGGCAAGTCTGGCTGGAGGCCTGTAACTAGTGGAGTCCCCCAAGGGTCAGTGCTGGGTCCAGTATTATTCAATATATTCATC
>JANHGL010023114.1:0-29624 GCA_024611195.1 Ceyx melanurus | reverse complement strand
GGTGTGAGCGTCACGTGTGTGTGGTGTGTGGGGGGGGTGGGGGTGGGGGGGGGTGGGGGGGGGGGGGGGGGGGGGGGGTGGGGGGGGAACACAATTTACCAGGAGACAGAGCTATGGTTCAAGGAAAGCCCAACCCAGAGCTTGAACTCTGAAAGATGTTTTTTAAAAAACATCCAGTAGTTTTGCAGTAAAATTGCTCAGTTTTAATATATAGCTGTGGTAGTACCAAAGGTCATTAACTAATAACAAAACTCTGAAGAAAATGAAGGATTTTTTTAGGCCTGAATTTTAGAGGCTAATTATTGATATTCTTTCAAAGTAATTATGAATTTTACCCAGCGCCAGATCTCCACTACCCAATTTCTGGTCACAAGAGAGGAGTGTAGTCAAGGGGAAGTGACTCACAGCTGCTTGTGGTTGAAATTAATGAGATATTTATCTGGAAATATTCCTGCCAGTGGCTTTTCTTTGTAGTCCGAGTCAGGACAACAGCATGGAAATCATCGCTGAGGACAGTGGTGCCCTTGCTGTAATGGTTGTAGGGCCTGGAGGATCGGTTCTGGAAGTGTAGGATCAGGTGAGCAATGAGTCTGAAGGCCAAAAAGCCCCATTAGGAATGTTCAGGCTGACTTGCTGCAGAATGCATCCTGGTTTGCTCCCTAATTCCCATGATAACCCCGCAAGTGATATTTATTGAGAAGGAAAGGGAGAAACAAGATGATGAAAACCAGAAATCAGCTGTGAGACCATGGGATGGGACTTTTTTTTTTTTAAATAACTTTTTGGCACATGCCACAGAAAGCCCTCTCACATCATGCATCATCCTCTGTGTAAGCAAGAGCTCTTACAGGAGTGCTCGGCTTTTACATCCACATGGAGGAGAAATCATTCCCCTGCCTGCGCCTGGAGTTACCCAGCCTGTCACCTTCCCAGAGTGACTGTGCAAGCAGAAAGCTTTTTTTTTTTTTTCTGGATGGCTTCAAATCTTTGCACTGCCAGTTAGATTATTGATCAAGGGGAAATGTTGGTATGTCAGAAGCCTCCCCAAAAAGGCAGGGAGCTGCTCAGTTCCCATGCGTCACTGGGGCTGTTTTTATCCGTGGATTTTCCAGAGTGTTTAGCAGAGCCGGGTCGCCCAGGAGGGACCCTGGCGGAATCTCCCCACTGAGTGACTCACGCTCACACATCATGGGAATTCAGGCTGGCTTCAACATACTGCACTTTTCAACTCTGATTCATGCCACCCCAGGAGAGTAAATAAGACAACTCCACACACATCTCAGCTGTGACGAGTTGCCTTCCCAATGAAAAGGTGTCGGGGCAAATGACACTGCCAGTGAAGAGTGTCACCTGTAACTTAGCCAGCAGTTTCCTAAACAGGGCAAAATGGCTCTGCATGTATGCCAGGAGTCTTGCTGCAGCCCGGGATGCCTGCTGTCTTGCACGTCGCAGGAGGTCTTTCCTAAACCAAAGATGCTGGACTAATTTCAGCAAGCTTTGTAGCAGGTTTGCTAAAGCCTGGGGACATTTATTAGCAATCTGGGGTTGTCACTTTTCAGGCAGATCATTTCTCTGCAGATCACTTCAGAAGGATGATTCAAAAAAGCAAAGAGCCTCATTTGTCTGGATGATTCCCAAAAGCAGGGTAAGCCAGGTCACTGCTGCAGAAGGCGTTACTTGATATTGATGTGTTTAGCACCATAGAGACAAAAATCAAGAGCAGATTTTTATTTTTTTTTAATGAGATCTAAACAAATTACATATCTGAAATCAGTTGTTTGGGGAAAGACTCAAGCTGTCGTTACTGGTACCTGGGGTGAGTCATCAAATTACATCCTTGGGTCGGGGAAATGTGTAGCTGGATAACTAGATGTCTAGCTGCCTGTTAAGCCAGTGAAGCAATTCAGTTAAAAAGCCTCATGTACAGGTCATGTGATTTTTTCAATACTATTTCAGTCCAATCCTGACTTGTGGCCTTGGCCAAGAAAGCCCAAGGAAAGCACCTGGGTGCTCCATACATCTCCTGTCTTGTCTCCACAGCCAGTGATCCCAGACAGTGCGCAGCCCCTGCATTAGGTTAGCTCTTGCAGCTCCTGCTAGATAGAACATGACACTGCAAACCCAGTGAGTCAGCAGGAATATCTCTGCAGAAATCATCAAAAGGAAGCCTTAGATATTTCCTGATAGCAGACTGTGAATCTGTGCTTTTTATTTAGCCTGATGTCTCATTAAGAAGACCATGTAGACATTAGTCTGCTCCTGGAGAAAGCTGGATTACAGGTGATTTTTCTGATTGCACGTAGCTGAGGAGAGAGAGGTGAATGTGTTCTCAATGAAGGTTGGACAAATGGAGGGATAAAAGCCACTGGGTAAGCATTAGATGAATTGGGTGCTTAATTCCTGATAGAATTCCCTTTGCTCACTTGGGCTTCAAAAAATCCTCAGTCTTATCATCGAAACTGCAAGAGAGAAATGTCCACATGGCAGCATAATTAATGTATGCTATGTCACCTCTCATACTGCTGTAATATACGTTTTATTTCAAAATAAATGAATGAACAAACCCTCTCTCACATCTGATGACATGTTCTGTTCTTTCCTTCAGGCTTGTCAACATGAAGCACGGAGATTGCCTAATCTGTTCCTGTTATTTCATTACGTGACCGTGGTACGCTGCTCTGGCTTCTGGCCACAATCCCTCACAACTGGCACCGCGTTCCTGCCCAGCCTCCAAGGACTCCAAACACCCATGGGTAAGGGAAGGTGTCCTCACACTCTGCCTGGTGGGTGGTTAGCAAACGAGGGAAGGGCACAGCTTGAATCGTGAGCGCCATCACACGGCACACACAAGAGAGCCGGGTGATCCAGCCCAGCCAGCACAGGTTTACGAATGGCAGACCCTGCCTGACTAACCTGATCTCCTTCTACAACAAGGAGACCCATCTAGTGGATGAGGGAAGAGCTGTGGACATTGTCTACCTGGACTTTAGAAAAACATTTGACACTGTCTCCCACAGCATTCTTCTTCAGAAACTTACGGTGCAAAGCTTGGAGAAAAACAATGCACTGGATAAAAAAACTGGCTAGATGGCCAGGCCAAATGAGTGGGCTGGCATCTGGTCACAAGTGGTGATCCCCAGGGTTCAGTGCTGGGGCCTGTCCTCTTTAATATCTTTACGAATGATCTGGATGAAGGGATTGAGTGTACTCTGTAAATTTGCAGGTGGCACCAAGCTAGGCGGGTGTGGCAATCTGCTAGAGGGTAGGGAAGCCTTACAGCAGGACCTAGACAGGTTAGATCAGCAGGAAAAGGTTAATTGCATGAGGTTCAACAAGGCCAAGTGCCAGGCCCTGCATTTGGGTCATAACAACCCCACGTTAAGCTACAGATTTGGGAAAGTGTGGTTAGAAAGCTGCAAGTTGGAAAAGGACTTGGTGGTGTTGACTGGTAGTTGACTAAACATAACTCAGCAGTGTGCACAGGTGGCCAAGAAGGCTGGTGGCATCCTGGCTTGGATTAGAGACACTGTGGCCAGCAGGATAGGGAGGTGATCATCCCCCTGTACTCAGCATTGATGAGGCCACACCTTGAATATCATATTCAATACCGGACCCCTCACTATAAGAAGGACATAAAAGTGCTGGAGTGTGTCCAGAAAAGGGCAATGAGAATCATGAAGGGCCTGGAGCACAAGTCCTGTGAGGAGTGGCTGAGGGAGCTGGGGTTGTTTAATCTGGAGAAGAGGAGGCTGAGGGGAGACCTTCTCACACTCTACAACTACCTGACAGGAGATTGGAGCAAGGAGGGGAGAGCCTCTTCTCCCTCGTGACATGTGACAGGACCTGAGGGAATGGCTGCAAGCTGCACCAGGAGAGGATTAGGTTGGATATTCGGAAACATTTGTTCACTGAAAGGGTTATCAAACGTTGGAATGGTCTTATCAGGACAGTGGTGGAGTTGCCACCCCTGGAGGCATTCAAATGGCATGTGGACCTGGTGCTCAGGGACATGGTTTAGTAGTGAGTTTGCAGTGTTGGGTCAAAGGCTGGACTAGATGATCTTGAAGGCCTCTTCCAACCGAAGACATTCTGTGCATCCAACTGAGTGTTCTGTGAGTGAAGTGCTGGGTCCTCAGCATCCAGGCCTGTGGCCCCAAGAGGAACTTCAGGCCAGCCCTTGAGGAGGAGGCAGGTGGAGGCACTGGGTGTCCACACTCTTCCCAGCATGCCTGCTCCCTGGGTGCACAAGCTGGGATTTGCATGCTGGCATCCTTGCTGTGCTCCTGGCCCCAGGGTGTGGGACAAGCCAGGCTATGCACCGAGCTTGTCCTTGTGCAAGGTGCTAGCAGCTCCTGGGGGGACCCAAGCTCCAGACCTTGCACAAGTCCTCCACTGGCCAGTCAACATCTGCTGCCTTGAGGAGAGACCTGCAGCCTGTGTGTGTTTGAGGGCAGCAACTTAATATGTCCACTTAAAAAAATTAACAAGTCCTTCTGCTAAAATGCTGAATCCTTCCTGCAAGGAAGGACAGAGAAGCCCAGCTGTAAGGCTCAGTGACATGGATAAGAGTTGAGTCCATGCCCTCCACTGTTGCCATTTCCCACTGTGTGGACCTCAGAATTGTAGTTTTGTATGCCAGAGAAGGAAGGAAGAAGGAGAACTTGGTCCACACTGGCCTTGAGACACAAAGTGTTTTTCTTTCATTACTATTTGCAAAGAAATGGGTTTCTATCAAGACACCAAACAGCTCAAGAATAAGGTCTTTTGTGTGAGGTTAGTGTCACTTGGGAACGGTGAGTGTGACAGAGATGTGACAGGGAGCTTAGAAAGAGCCGCTTGGATCAATAGCTTTGCACAAGCACTTCAGTCCTTTCCAGTTTTCATTAGGCAAACAGCTGCAGAATCACAGAGTGATGTATTTTCCACTGAGTCAGTCCCATTTGCCTGTATCTAGGCAGCTTTGCCTGGGGGGTAAATCTCATGGACCTCTTGGGGCTTGTGCACTGAGGCTGACTTCTTCCAGTGCAGGACAGTAACACATAGGTGGGAGATCTTTGAAAATGAAGGGATTTCAACTGGAATTTGGTCCTTATGTTTCTTAGGCTTAGGGTATCCCCACCTAATTTCTCAGGGTGTTGAAGGATCAATTGCCTATTTTCCTCTGCTTTCATTCCATTTTGCTTGCTTCATTTAGGCCCCATCATAGCAGTTCCTGGGTCCAGCACTTAGAAGCAGTAGCACAGGAATTGATTTCAGCAGAAGCAGATAATTTCCTAAATTATTAATGTTAATAGTAGACAAACCACAGGACACAAGCAAAACTATACAGAAGAAAGAAATGGTGAAAAACAAGAGGATGGCAGCCTGAACCATCAGGATGATAAGGCACAAAACTGGGATAGAGAGAAATGTCCTAGTGGCTGTGACCAAGACAGAGCACAAGCAAAGGTTTTGCACAAATCCAAAAACAAAGGAGTGCACCCCTTGGAGATGTTCCCAAATGCTCTGAGTAGGTGTGATGTTACCTATCAGGGTTTTATAACCCACAACAAGCAGCTCACATGCAGAAATTCCTTTGTGGTGAAAGACCTGTGACCCATGCTTGGGTTAAAAGCTTGCTAGGGGCGCAGAGGACATGGCTGTATTGTCCCCATCCCCTGCGTGGAGGTGGCCCTTGAGGCTATGCAGCCTGTACGACACTGGGTGGCTGGTTGGCAGCCTGCCTGGTGCGTCCTAGTTGTGTTTCTCAGAACCCCTCCGTATTTTCAGCTGATTTGCTTTGACATCAGCAGCCGGCAAGAAGTTCTCTGTGTCGGGGTGCGTGGGAGTGCTATGTGACACCTTAATCATGCTAAACAGGAACACACATTCAGATTTCCTCGGCATTTCAAAGAAATGTGATTTCCTTTGTGCTGCAAAGAAAGAGTTGACTTGATTGCAACTCTCTGTGGAGATCAGCTCCAGTGCCTGTGAATTATGGTGCCAGGATCTCATTCTGGGAAAAAAAAAAAAAAAGGGACAAAATATACCAGCTTTTGAGCTGCAGCCATCAGGGTTAAGTTCCTTGCTGGTAACTGGAGGTCATTTTGAGGAGAGATATTCAATGTAATTGGCCATTGTATCATGAAATCAGACTTTTGTTCAAAAACAAAAATCTGTACAGAGCCAAAGCATCAACAAATATACTAAACTCCAGCTTCTGAAGCAGTTGTTAATCATTTAGCACAGGCATCAGAAACTAATTCAAACTCCGAAAAGTGATTAACTTGTTAGTTTATTTCTCCCCCCGCAGGGGTCACAAACATTTAAAATCTCAGTGAAAACTAGCCATGGCTCAGTCTGGGTTTAGCTGAAAGTTAACTGGCATGGGTGAAACAAAACAATGGCAGGGAAGAGGAGAAGAGACCTGCTGGCACAGGGCCAGGCAAAGAGTGATACAGGGCATAGGGTGGGATTTTATAGGTGTTGTGATTTGTGATATGCAGAGAGGCTGTTAGAAAAGCTGGATTTGCTGGTGCACTCATCCTTCTGCCAGCATTCACTCAGCCTTGTGCACCCAGAGGCACAGGACTGCTGGGATGCTCAGCATGAAAATGCCTTTCATTTTTTTATGATTAATGAGATAATGTTAAAAACTCTACGTTTGGTAAATTACAATGCATAGTAATAAAAACTCCTGTTTCTGATACATTAATTTGAATGGTTATGCTTGCTTTAGAAAATGGCTGTGTTTCTGCTAAACATAGGTCTGCAGTGGGGTGTGGAACTACTGTCACGGGGCAGCAAGGTTTTCCATGGGGTTCACCAGACGTGATAGTTGTCGCTGCCCAGGAGTTTTTGTTTTCAGCACCGCATTAGCTATTGCCCAACTCTATTCACATAGCGTGCAAAAAAAGTAGGTCACTCAAGACAGCAGGTACTGCTTGGCTCAGAAATCCACTTCTGCATGTTCACAGTTCAGCAGCTCCTCTAGAGGAAGGATTCCATCCATTGCCAGCAGGCTCCTACCCGAACCGCAGCCGCAGAGGAGCAGGGACCAGTGCAGCGTGAGGGTGCTTCTCCTTTTCCCCAGTGGACTGCTATCCCTGCAGCTCCCTGATGAGGGCCACTGGCTTGCACGGTGGTGTCCATGGCCTAGAGACAACAGGATAGTCCCCATGGAGATGGCCCAGGAACTGGCTGCTGGTAGAGAGCACTGCCCTGGAAGGCAGGACAGTACTGACCAGGACAAGCAGTGTGGGCTTGTCCTATGGAACTCTGAAGGAGAGGTCAGCATTAGATGGACAATCTTGGATATTTTTCCACAATGAGCTGCTCTTCCCCATGGTGATCAGGTATTGTCCTTTGCCTTGCTCAGGGGGATTAAGGCAGTTTGCACGATCAGTTCTTTGCTCCCAACCTAATATTTTTTTGCTCTGAATCCTGCCTGCTGGGCTGTGGTTAACTGACCTGGTCATCTGCAAGAAAGCAAACCCAGGCACAACTGTTGCTCCCCAGTCCCACACCTGAACGGGCTTTCTGTCACCTCCTGCTCTTGCCAAATTTCAGCTCTCCTAGTTGCACTCCCAACTGGTGGCCTGCATGGCAGGAGGCAGACCTGTGAGGACAGGTTCCAGTGCAGCTGCAGATGGTGAAGCACTTTTTCTCCCTCGGATAAAAGACATCTACTCGCATCTTGATAGGGATTGAAGAGCAGCTCTGGCATCAGGCCAGTGTCCAACACTGCTCTTTGAGTGGGTAGAGAGAGGGGCTCTCCTGCTGTACATTTGTCAGAGCTTGGGTTCGATGTCATTTTAGAGCTGTGGTTAAGCAGTCACACAAAATTACCTGTGTAAAAATATAGTGCAGGGAATGTTAGCTAAGCTTCAGTGAGATCACTGCAGATGTGTTATTTTGGGAGAGCATTCATACTGTGCAGTCCTTATTCAGACAAAACTGCAATTGACGTAATTTTTTCCATATTGTTGCTTTTATTTGAAATCATATCTATACATCTTGTACAAATCAAACTAATAATAAGCATTTCCATGACAGACTCTACTTATGGATTAAATTTGGAATTTAGTTTATAGGCATGATTTGACTTCAGTGGGATTTATGTCCCTAAAAGGACTGCAGCAACAGGGGACAAATGCTAGAAAGTGGCTTTTTGTCTATAATTCAACATATTTGTTTGTGGAACCCTGAACAATGTTCTAATCTTCCATCTGAAAACTGCCTTGTCACCTTCTGATTTATAACATTTTCCTTTGCCTTTCCTGTCTACGACTCACTTGGTATTTCTTACAAGGCAGGTATTGTCAAATCTCTTTATTCAAACATATAATAACCACCTTTTGTATTGAACAGGCATATAAATTACTCAGCTTATATGACAGAACAGAAAATAAGGAGTTGAGTATCTGGCAGAGATGCCAAAGAGTGATGTTATTATAACCTTACTGTGAAAGATTTGCCAACAGAAAGTTACATATCAGTGAGGTAAGTGATGACAATATTTCCTTTATTGCACTAAATATTAGAAAACATTATTGTATGATGTATTTCCAGACAAATTGCACCTCTCATCAGGATGTTGAGTAGATGTCCTTGTGTATAACAGATGGGATTTCCAGCTTAAACAGCCTCCAGGCATTGAAAGACAGACCATCACAGGGTTTTCGCCTGTCAATATTACAGCCTAATTATTCAGACCTTCTTAGAATTTTTCCAAGACATTTGTTTTTAAGTGGCAATTAGTGTTCCTGCAGAATTAAAATCTTGCAGGTTTTCCTTTTTCCTTCATGAAGATGACACCAGGAATAGAATAGTTTTCTCAAGGTGGAGCTGTCCAAATGAAACCAACTTGAAGTGCTTGCCTTGGAGCAGTTTCAAACAGCCACCCATCCTTGCCTGTGCTGCTATCAGGCATATGGGATTTAAGCTCAGATGCCTTGTCCCACCGGTTTCTGTGAACCAGCTTGGCTTCCCCAGGCATCTGCAGTCATCTTCTAGGGGGAGTGATTCAATCCAACCTGCAGCCAGCAGCCACAGTGTTCCTCAGGCAGAGGTGTGAAAGGAAGTACACTGTAGCCTTGTAGAAAAAAGTGAAAATTTCAGTTTATAGGGGAAAAGACTATGGAGTCAAGAGGCAGCTCAAAGAAAACACCAGTAGCTGCTTCTCCATGTTGGGGTAAATCCACAAAAATGTGTATGGCCCTCTTTAAAATTCCGAATAAACTGGCCTTTGCAAGGCTAATCGGGACAGCACAATACTGTGACTGAAACAGAAACCCGATACACAATCTCATCAGCTCCATTCTCGGAGGCTGACTGCATCCTGAGGCAACCCTGTTACCTAGTGACTGGAGGGACTGGCTAACCCTCCCCTGAATATCACCTGCAGCACCCGATCAATACCGAGCAGCATTATCATCAGCGCTTTCCGCCTGATGTATCGGTGATTGTAAGCAATCAGATGACTTTGGGTGCAGGCTTAAGGTCAACCGGGCTGAAGCGGGAGAAAAAAAAAAAGAGCCAAAAGCTCTCGATAGCCAGTTGCTGGCAGTTGGGATTTGGTGCACGGCTCCACCTCATGGCAACTGCACAAACATTCAAGGAAAGGCAGAGCTGTGGTTTGGCCTCATGGGGTGATGGGTGACACCGTTTCCTTATTTTTAAAATAATCACCAAGTGTCACCAAGTCAAACAGACTTAACCAAGACTTGGCCGGAGGCATCCAAAATCTTAGTGTTGAGCTTTGGCTGCTCTGGATCATTTCCCTTCTCTGTGCTGTAGGTGGGGTGAGTAGCACTGCCCAGGGTAAAGGCCACCCAGGATTTCTCATTATCCTGCTCTGTGTTCATTTAGATGTAAATATTTGTTTTCAAATTTCTGTGAGACTGCAGATTTGCAGACCAAGTGTCTGCACTGGAGAAACTTGCTGCTAAAGTAAACCATTTGTTGTGGACACAGGATGAGAGGCATGTGAATGTGTAGCTGCTCTAAAATAGGCTTTCAAAGTTGATTGTTTTCCTCGTCAGCCACTTTTGTGCTAATGTTTCAGCTCGGGAACGTGACATTTTCTGGCTTGAGGCGGAGCTGCACGTTGTGTGAGCTTCTTGACGTTCCCATCAGAAGTAAAAAAAACCAACATTAAAAGTGTAAAATATTGCAGCCTCAGTAGAGATTTATCTGATTTTCTGGATGCCGGCTCCCGTTCCTCACGGCCTCTGCCTCCCGTGGGACGTCCAGCACAGGCTGCTGGAGGCCCCGCACTGTCCCCACCTGCCACCTAAGGAGCCAAAGCAGGAGCCAGAGTGGCCGAGGAGCGCCCCCGGGGCAGTGCCACCCTGTCCCCGCACAGCAGCTGCCGTTCCGCAATCTCTGCTGCCCTCGCCCGGCGCGGCGGGGAAGCGCTGCTGCTCCGGGCGGGGAGCGGTGCGGCGCCACAGCCGCTCAGGGCTCGGCAAGTGCTGACGTAACTTTCTCCGCAGTAATAACATTGAAAATTGATCATCACGGGACTTGTGCACATTCAAAGCTATGTTCAGTGATGAATCTGAGCGTCTGTAAGAAAGGTCTTGAAATATATAACCTAACCAACCTATCAACCTGCTTGCCCAGGCAGGGAGTCATCATCTGTTTGTAGGCAAGTGCCTGTTTGGTTTGGTTTGGTTTGGCTTTATTCTTTACAATGTCATTTTGCTCTTCACTAATGCTCTCCATCCAAGGCTATCAGGAAGCTAAGCAGGTAAACCTCTCAAGAACAAATCATAACCTAGGAAAATATTACTCATCCTGAAGACCAAACACAGCCTTGAGCCCTGCTTTGAATATATATAAAAGAAGGATGTTTCAACCTGATAATAATTCTAAAAAAAACCTGTTTGCATTAGGGTTCACTTCCTGCTCTTACTAGTACACACTGTATTTTATAAAAGTACCAAATTACAGATCCATCAACAAAGTTTGAATTCAGTCTGCTTCTTAACTATGAGAAACTCTGGTATTCTGGATGTGGTAGATACAGTATCCCACATCCTTTTCTAGTTAGACAACCTTTGCTTTCATTTTATTTAAGCTTAATTTTAGCACAAGGTTGTTCTTACTGTTCCCCTCCCTAATGTTAAATCCCACAATAATGTTTGCAATATGATGCACAACTGTGTGTGTTCTCTTGTAGCAATTACTAAAACCAAGGAAAGCTGATGGTACAATAGTAATGTATAGCATGCAAAGGACTCAAACCACCTAATCACAAGATATCTGTCATTTTCAAATATAGGTCACCTGCAAGAGCAGATTTGAGAAGATCATCTGCTAAACTGGCCTGTCCCTGGGAGAAAGTCAAACTGGCAGCCTACAATAGCTGAGCTAATAGGTGAATTGATCTTTAATCTATCTTTGTTGTAAATGATCTAGAAAGAGATCAGTAGGCACTAAGTAGCCTGCACGGATGAGTTAAATGATGAAAACTGAGAAAAAATACTGAGAAACTGAGAAAAATCACTGAGATATTCAAGGATTTGAAGCCTAAAACCTAGTGTAATGGCATAGTAGTATAGAGTGCAAGACAGAATAAAGGCAGGCCTCTTTTTTTGTTGCCAAAACATGACTGGTGTCACTCTCCGTTAGTTCCTTGATCTCATTTACAATTAGGCCATGAAAATGCAGCACCCTTGGGAAGACCTAGCGTAACTGGTGAAGATGGGATGAAAGTGTTTGATTTTGTTGCGTGATTTCATCTCTGTGGATGACTGGAGGGCTGTGGCACAGACAGAAATGAAGTGCATTTTCTGGCTGTTGTAAGGTGTTACGTCTGTCAGAGGGCTGGAGTAGACCTTGTGCTGGTGGCCATTGAGGTGTCTAGAGGTGACTATGGTAAGACAGATTTAGCTGCTCAGTTCTACTTCACATTTGATTGAGACCAGACAAAAAGATCCAGTGAGTCCACAGCATGAAGAGGTGCTTAGAAGTCAAGCCAGAAACCTGTATGGTCTGTTGAGGTAGCAGCTTTTCTGCTAAATGAATCCTGAGCATAAAGTCTGCTAATACTGGATGTAGACAGTGAGTGGCATTGTGGTATCACAGAAGCAGTAGAGCAAAAACCTGAGCTCATTAGCCACAGCAGAGAGGCAGATCTGAGGCTGAGGAGGGGCTGTTCTCAGGGTGGAGATCCTACCTGTATTTCTGCATCCAGTTTACATGCCCAAGCATGACAAGCTGAATATACCACAGCTTAAAGAAATAGTGATTGCCAGTGGAGCTTGTGTTGCTCCTTCCTCTCTGCCCTGCAGTCCTCAACAATGTGAAAAGCAGTCATGTCTCTCCTCACTCCCATGAACTGATGTGTCTTCTTCATTGTTCATAGAAATGCACAGCATGAGTAACAGACCTTGATGATGGAAGCACCTTGGACATTTGGAGTCACTGAGCCATTCCTAGTTGATCATGAAAAGGGAGAATGGTACAGATGATATGAGAAGAAAAGGCAGGAATTGTGGTTTGTGTAACAAACAGGTGTCTGAGTGCTCACAAAGATCATAGTGGCATTTTAACCTCCTGGGAGATGAGCGCTTCAGGGATCTGAATAACACAAAGATGCTCACTGGTGTTTCTGGCTTGAAACCATGGCAGCCAAGAGCTCATGGCTGTCTTGCTGATCTATCATAACGGAGAGCTTGAGCAAAGAGAAGTGGAACTAGAGCTGGAGCAAGTTTGCTGACAGAGGCTTACAGTTCACACACTAGAGCCTTCCAGCTTGAGGAAATGCAACAGAAGGGACACAGAAATGTAATGTGACATATATGAATAGGAATATTACTTTGGCAGTCTCCTCCTGTGTTATATTCTCAGTGGCAGCATCTATAAATCATCTGCTCGGTTATGTTTTATTATCAGTAAGTGCATGATAGGGACAGAATTGCTTTAAAATTAAATTTTTCATGCTGATTTCAAACCTCAGTGCTGTAATACTGACTTTCTTTTCATTACATAATCCTTTGCTTTCAGGAAAACAGTATAGAAGATGTTAAAAATTGTCAGAAACTGTTTAAAAATTTTTTTTTTTTCTTTTTTTTCTAGCATGACTCTATCAAGTAGTGGCTGAGAAAACAGAAATACAGATAAGTATAGCTGGCATACTGGCCTCAGAATTACACATTGTTTTGTTAGTGCTACATTCACAAAGATTTCGTTTCTAAATACAGAAACATAATTTTGCTAGCACAGGTTCCATTTTATCAGTAAAACAATAGCAATGGTAATTGTAACACTAATGCCAGCATTGGTGAGGTTGTCTTGCTGATAAATTCTGGAGTGGCAAGTACTGCCTCCTGTACTCCTGAAGCAAGAATACCTTGGCCAAGAGAAGTATCCTCTTACAGCTGGGGAAACTGAGGCACGGAGTGGCTTGCCCCAAGTCACTAAGGAGTAGTTGCAGGGCTGGGGAATGTTCTCTTCCTTCCCCAGTGGGAAGTCTGCCCCGTCATGCAAACCCCATACTGTGCAGAACACTGGCACCTGTGCAGGGGCTCAGCTGAGGGCACTTACAAGGCCATGGTGCAATGAGATTTTTTGGGTCCCTGGAGAAAGGCTCACAGTTGTTTTGAGTGCTGCTGTTGTCTCGGGCCTAGGCAGTGCTTTCTGCAGAAAGCTGTCCCTGTCCTCTTGGCTGTATCAACCTCCAACATGTTTGTCGTCCAAACAGTCTGAGGTCAAACAAGGAAAGAGAATGAACAGCCATGTGCTTTCCACAGAATCCACTGGTTTCTTCTGGATGCTTTGCAAAAGGGTTTTGTTTAACCCTGCTCTGGCTTCTGCCCGTAGTGGTAGGAACAAGCAAATGAGCCCCCACCGCTCTCCTGTGGATAAAAAATGGCCCAGCGGTGGTCACACGGCAGCGCACCTGCTGCTGCTCCGTCTGCTGCTGCTCCGAGGGTGACCTGATGCTACAAAACCACAGAGCACAGCCTCACTTAAGTCCTTTGTTGTATTATACTATTTGTTCTCAAGGACCTGTAGTAAACCCCATGGAAACAGACTGCCTGTGTTTGGGATTTTAGGGAATTTTTTGATTGAGTTCTTGATAAATCAGCTGCTAAAATTGTATCTGTTAAAAAAAAAATCCTGTAAAATCAACTAGGATTGTCACCCTGCCTGGGATCTCTTCTCCTGCAGTAACCCAGAGCTTCTGTACAATAAGTATGGCCATTTTTTTCTGTGTCTTTTCTCAACCAAAACTTATCCACAAAGACTGCTGACCTTCTCCACATTGAGGGAAGACCAATTAGAAAACATCTTCATTATGCTGGTATAACCAGCCTATCCACAAAACATTCACAGTGAAGTTGAAAAGAAGGTAGACTTAAAACAGCCTGATGTAGGAGCTCCACACTCTCTGGGAAACAAGTGCAGCTTCTTTTTATCTTCAGCTGATCCAGATTTTTCAGCAGAGCCTGATTTTTGATAGAAAGATTAACCAGCATTTTGAACAAGCCTGGGAAGGCAGCACATTTGTTTTTGGCACACACATAGATGAAGCCATAGCATGTAAAGGTCTAAAAAAATTAGTAAAAGGTATGTTAGCAAGAAATAGATAGCATTTCCAAGACAGTTTTACTCTCAACTTTATTGCTTGAATATTTCAACAGAAGTTATTGATGTGGATTTTTTGTTTTTTAATAATCATGGAGGTTGTCACAAAACTTTGTGACTTTTTTTCTGTTTGCAAAATGCTTTTATTTTTTTAATGTGTTGTTGACAAATTGTTTGTTTTTTGTTTTTTTTCAACTGTGATATATATTAATATATTTTAAATTTTTCATATATGTCTTCACACAATAGTTTTCCTCTGTCACCACAGGAACCAGTCATTCCCTGGCTGCATGCATTTTTCACTAACAAATTTCAAAGCACACAATGTTTTGCTTAATTATGGAGTCACTTTTTCAGCTTCCTGGTCAGAAGGCAGGTGCAGATGGAATTCCAGGTATGTCAGCTATGCCTGATTGCTGTCAGCTTCTGAGTGGTTTTGTTGCATTAATTTTTCATGAACATTTACAGCAGTAAAGATTATCAGCTCATTTACTGCTAATAAGTGATGACCATGAAAGACCAAATTGAAAGCCTTTCTGTAATTTAAAGAGACATATACCTTCATCTGAGTCTCTCCACTCCTTGCAATTTTCACAATGTCAGTTTTGGATTTGTATTTTCAGCCCCCCAGCTCTTTTTCTTATATGTACGGGCCAAGCAGGAGTAGAGACAGCAAGAGATACACAAGGATGGCAGGAAGAGAGACTTTTTTCAAAGTGCTGGATGAAGATTCATGTGGAACTTCAGCTCTCAACCAATTCTGCCTCAGCTCTTCACCTGTGGTAATAGCTCATACCCTCCCATTAGCTGCACTCGTTTTAGCTCTATTTCTATAATAACATTTCTATAAGAACTGCAGCCACAGATGCAAAGCTTGAAGTAGCATTTTCAGTGTGAAACATAACATCCATTGATATAACTAACTATAGGTGAACTCGTACTTCGCATTTTTTAGCTAAAAAAAAAAAAAGAAAAGGTTTCTTGCTTCCTGAAACATGAAACAAAAATATCTGTCTTTTAAACACCTAGACCCACACTTCCTGGCTGACCCAGTATGAACCACTGCTGCTCTGCATACATTATTTCCTCTCTGACAAAAATAAAATAACATTAAAATTAGCCACAGTCTGGCAATACCTTGCTTTCCCATTGACCTTATCTCTCATCTTCTGGGAGTAGCAAGCTGTACAAGAAAGTAAGACAGACACAGCAGAGCATATGTGTGATGGGAAGGATTTGAGACATCTGCTTCTGCAGCCCTGTTCTTCCTGATTCTGTTGACTGGTTTCCTCCCTGAAATCAAAGTACCTTGCTGATGTCCACTGTAGCAGGAGGCTGAAAAACTTTTGGTTTTCTCTTGCTATATTAGGAAAGATTTTAGTTTGCTGTATTTTTTGTCAAAATACATCCTTTCTGCAACAGTGCTGCTATTGCAGTGCCAAAGGCTGCAGTCTGGCTATTGGTAGACTACAGAAATTACAGAAAAGCAACTTTAGCTCACGTCCTTGCTTTGTAACTGAGTCTTTCCTTCCACAGGAGTAGCCATGGTCTCCTTGTCCAGCTGGAGACTTCTGTCATCAAGTCAACATCTCTCTGTGGTACCTCAATCTGTGCTGCTAGACCAGTGGAAGCTGGTGACTGTCACATATGAGGGGCAGGTTTTTCTTACTTTTCTGTAGAGGTCCTATAAGGAACTATGTATCCAGCTATATTTCTGAAGGTTGGGTTTTTTTGTTTGGTTTTGTTTAATGGCTGTTTATTGGTTTTGGTTTTTGGGTTTTTTTGTGGTTTTGATTTAGTTGTTTGGTTTTTTTAGTTTTGTATGTTATCTTTTTTTTTTTTTTTTTGTCAGATGGTGTAAAGTTTTGATTTGTTTTCATAAAAATCTAAAAAAAAACCCCACCTGTTTTTCCATATTTGATCACTGTTTTGACAGAAATATTTGGATTGTGTTTTAATCTGTTAAAAATTATATATATTTATAGCTAATCTGTAGATCTATTTATAAATGATTATATTACTTTAGTATAGATCAGTAGAAAGATAGTATTCAGCTTATTTTCTTTCTTTTTTTAATTAAGATTGGTGCAAATTATCAGTCGTTGATGTTGAAAAAGGGGACTTTCTTATTTATTTCCCTCTGTGGTAATAAACCTGGAGTTGTATTCTGTTCTTTTACATTCTCAGTTTCACATGTAAGCCATTTTTGTCCCAACACCACATGGCTGAACACAGTCTGCATATATATATAAATATATATATATATATATACACACCCATACACACACTCACATGTATTATAAATTAATATCTCGAAACAGAAATTACTGTTTTCAATTTTCATGGGTGGTTTTTTTAAGGATTAGATATTAGCTGTTTTCCTTCAAGCCTAGCTGCTGGAATCAACAGAGTCCCTGAGACTTAGTGTTTATTTAAAAAGTAAATTATGAAGTCCCTTAGTTACAGAGAAAACTTAAGACAGGAAGAAAGGGCATCTCAAAGGTTTAGAAACCAGAAAGCTAAGAATTAAAAATTTGCCTAAGACAAAACAGAAACTGTAATGTGTTGTGGTGATCTCAGGTGGAGGCATTATTAATGCATTACTGCATTATTAATGTGTGATGCAAGCTCAGCCCATGAAGACAGTAGAAGGGGAGAATGACTTGCTGGTTGGAAGCAATATATTTCAGAATTAGTGCTCCACTTTTTCTTATTACTTCCTTTTTCTTATTGCTTCATTTAGCAGCAGCAATCACAAAATCTGTCCTTGTGAAGAAGAGAGTCATAAAAGGTGACATAAAAGACTTTTTAAAAAAAATAAATTAACTAAAAGGTCCAGGCTGCTGAAAACTGGATTAGAGATTTTGTATGCTTAAGGGGTTTTAACAGTGTGCTTTTGCCCAGGTGGAATCAGAGTACAAAAAGGAAGCTGCCTCTGTTTGACAATGACTCTCTAATCCCAGCAGTAGATCATTCATTATTCTGCTCAGGATTAAAGGTAAACTCTGTATTGCTGCCTTGGAGACTCAGCAGGGCAGCTATTCTTTGTAGAAATGGGGTTAATAATTCCTGATATGTGGCAGAAAGGTTCTAGAAAGAAGACAGTTTGGTTTAAATTACTTGTCTGAGCATTCTGTATTCTAGCTTTTGTCTTTTATTCTGTAAAATATTTTGTATTTTAGCTCCAGAAAAAAGGAACTTTCTTAATCACAAAGGAAATGTACAAAGCATTTGATTTGAAAAAGGGAATGGTACTTTCAAATTACTAGTCCAATACAAAAAAAAAAAAAAAAAGAGTGGAGGAAACAATTTTTATGTGTGTGTGTGAAAATTTTAATATCATTACAGGTAAGTCCTGAATGTTCAGTTGAAGATACAAGAGTTATTTTTAATTCATTCCAGTTTTGAAATCAAGCTGAATAAGCATTTGAAAATTCACATTGCTACATTCTTTATTCCAGACATTGTCTCCTATTAAATGAGAGGCATTAACATTTTTCCATTGAAAGCAGGTTGGTTGTTTTTTCATGGTTTTCTTTTTGGTAGTAAAGTTCAGATTTAGTTTTTGTTTTAACAACAGCTCATACAGTGATTAAGTTCAGATTTTCAGTGAAATGTTACTGATTGAGAGGGTGTGGGTAGCTGGAACTTACACAGAAACTGCTAACTTCCTGGATTTTGTAGCACAAAAAAAACCTGTGGGGAGATGCAAAAGACTACTTCTTAGATATGAGTTTTAATAAGATCAATGAAATAATATGATTCTACCTGCATACAGACACATGTATTTGAGAAAGAGAGCAAGTCATGTGGGGTTTAGTATCTGCCTCAATTTCTGAAAATGGTCCTTTGCCAACAGAGGCTTTTCTGAAGCTGTACAGTTAAATTTGCTCCACACAGTACTCAGAAGACTTATTACAGACCATAGGTCTCAGGGAATTTACACAGGTTGCAGAATCACATCTTCACTCACCAGCACCAGGGCAGAGTACCCCGAGGACTCTAACACAGCTACTCTGATTTGTTCTGCAAACTAGAAGGCAGTCTGAGGGACCAGAAAATGTAAACAGACTGTTCCAAGTATCTTTTTTTTTTTCAGGATTTTAGTTCTTAGTAGATATAATATCTATTTTTCCTTCCCTTTCATTTAATCGTTAGCAAATATGTTAATGACATTGGGTCCCTGTGCCAGGGTCTGTTGTACCTCACCCAATACCAACTCCTACCTCGATCAGTTGACACACAGGTTCTCTAACGCTGTATGGTAAAAAAGATGCTTATCATAAAAAGTAGAACAGAAGGTTCTGACCCTTTAATGTGACTCATTCAATTATGGCTACAATACATAAAGATAACAGCAGGTGCAATAGTGATTTGCATTCTATACAGATACGCTGATCCTAGAGATACACCAGATGGACACTCTTCCAAGGCACAGACATCTGCAGTGCACATCCCAGAAGACACTTGCTCATTTTATCTCTAGTCAGAAACTATCACTCAAGTACATGTTAATTTTTTAATAATACTTTTATTTTAGAGAGATTTTAATGTGTTTTTGCATGCTTCCATGCTTATCTCTATTAGGAGTAGTGTGCTTTCCCTATTCCCAGATAATTCTAATGCTTTGGTTAGCTAGAGGGCTTTTCTAAACTCTTCTGATATAGCATGCATGGGATTAAAGCTGACCTTTGCATGAGTGAGCCCAGATGCAAGGAACTTCGCCTCCTTCCCTGTGTGCCCTGAGGAAAGGCCTTACACAAGAATTAATCCTGCAATCAGCCATATATAAAGTACAGAAAGACCTGGGCTATGCCTGTTTCATGGTCCTGGAAGAGCTTCCATGAGTAGTATCAAAGTCAATGCTAAGAATTCTTCAGGAAGAGGAAAATAGGAAATGACCAGTAAGAGAGCACGTTGCAGAAGCACTTGGTGTGTGTTCTTCCTGGCAGCACAGCACACCCTAAGAGCCCACCATGGCTCCTCCACATGACTTCAGGGCAGGGCCAAAGGCTCTAGTTCAACCTCGCACAGTTCTGTGCCCAGCCCCTCAAGTCATCCTTCTTTGTGCCCCTCATTCACATTGTTTTTATGAAATATTTTCATTTTATTGGCTTAAAAAGCACAGGAGGAAAGTTTGAGGAAAGTATGAGGACAAAGGGCAGTAACTCCTCAGAGTTTTTATTTAAACACAGTGCTTGCAAATAGCAAGGGACATGGTAACTGAACTGAGGAGTAGCTGAAAGTTTTAGGACTCAGACAAACATCACAGCAGGCAACTGGCTGGCCACCTGAAAGCACATCCTCTCTTCCTTCATGTTACCTTTTCCACTAGCAACTTAAGTAGTTTACATTAAACCAATATTTACTTTAACTATTATGATTAAGTGGCAATAATTTACTGAGATGAAAATTAAATTCTTATAAGAATGGAGCCAAGTACAATTGAGAGCAGTTTTTACAAGAAATATGCTTTGCGAGGAGCCTGAACTCCATTATGCTGAGAAGAGGTGCTAAGGATGTTGGACCTGTCACATGGTACAACCGTGTTTGAAGGTGGGTCTCTTGTAAAGTTCAGTATTTAAGTTTTGCTGCTACAGCTGGATGATATTCTCAAAGGTTGAATTCATGCTATTAAGGCCTTTAGAGACACTAAAGGTGATCATTAAAACCTGATCAAGGCTTCCCCAGAGTAGCTGAAGCTAATGAGGAGCTGGATGGTACAGGACTGCTCCAGCAGTAATAGTTCATGTGAGTGTGTTTGTGAGTGCCCTCTCATAAATCCATCCAAGACAGTAAAACAGTTCTGCAGAGATAACACCACTCCACTTAGGGGAACTGGCTTCAGCTATACTGAATGATCACAGACTTCTCCCTCACAAACTGGCACTTGCTTTATGATAGGAAACTGGATTGACACCTAAGCCTGAGATAGTGGTATGCAAGTTCTTTAAATGTTGAGTGTAAAATCTGCTTCAAAGTCCTACAGATGAAAGTTCATAAGTGAAAAGCTTGAAGTTGTGGGTTTTTTTCATAGATTTCTCTATGGAACTTCTGCTTACAGTTTTTGCAGCTCTAACCAGAAAATCCATCTGAGGTAATGCTAAAGAGTGTAAATACTTAGACTAGATAATCTGTCAATTACAGTCTCTAAAATGTGTATTCCTTCTGCCTAATGACTCTAACATTTCATACGATTAATGGCACAAAGCTATTCAACTTCTATCTTCTACACAAAAGTGATGTTTTGTTTGTAGCTTCTGTGAGGTAGTGGGAAGCTAATTATGTGACCATTATGCCACTTACCATTCCTGTGATTCCCTTCCGTGGCTTGCTTTATTCTTCAAGGGAAGTAATCCGTGCTTCATTACCAAGCACAACAATAAGACAGGGTTGAAGTTTCCAGTGCTGTAATTAAGAATACGTCAGTGTCAACACTATGAATTCTCTTTTAGGGGGATTTATGACTGAAATGTAAAAATGTACTTGCAGCTGAAAAACTCTCTTTTAAGGTGCTATAGTATGAATTGTGATGATATTTTTAACAAATCAAGAAGCATTCTAAAATTAGAAGAAAGTTAAACTGGGAGAAAAAAAAATATTCTAGTGCCTAACATTATCTTTAAACACACAGGCTTTGCTGGAGCAAGTCTTCAACTCAGAGAATATTTCCACACTTTGGCACATGTATTTATGCTTTTTTGCTACGAACAAAATGAAGGACTGAACAAGTCACCTGATAATTACTTGTGACTCTAAGGTTCACACTTTTTGCAGGAAATTCTGTTGTCTGCCTGGAAGGTCCTGCTTTCAAGGTTTGACAGTTGGATGAGATGAGGTGCTGATTCTGACAGTAACTTTGAATCTTCTGTTGTGATTGTGAGGGCATCTGAGTACTCCTGGTGTAGTGGCTTGATGAGTAACAGATTATGTTTCTAAAAGTTACTTTTTTATTGGCTTGGTGTTAAGGATTGCTTGCTCCATCTACATGGCTGAGATTTTGTTACATCAAGCAATTTATGCAGTTCATGGTTAGGATCCCCACCGCAGCTATTATTTTCTTCTATGTACAGATTTCCTTTTAGTATATATTGACTCTTCAGCTTTGAGAGTTTTACCTAAGGTTGTGCAAGAAATGTTGGGAGCTGGTAGGTTTTAGTCTTCCAGGACACTGCTGAGGCACAACCACAGTGAAGATCAAAGTCTGGTATACTTTGCTCAGTGCTTAACTTCTGCAGCAAAGCCTCTGAATATCATAAAGGTGGTCAACTTCGTGCCTGTGCGGCTTGCGGGTTGTTCAAGGGTGGTTCGTGTGCTGAAGTTATGCCATATGACTGGTGAGGAGTCTGTTGGTAACTGGTCTAGTGAAGCAGAACCAGGATGGGCTGCTGAGGCTTGTATTTGCTGGAGCTTAGATTTGCTGTCAACGCACCCAGATGAGTCCTGGATCTGACAGATGGGATCTAGATAATACTGTTACCTCCTGCTTGTAAGATGCCCAGGTTCACCTGCAGCCTTCAGCTCTCGGTGGTGGATGTGTGTGCCTTGTGGTTTCACAAATGTTTTGGTATTAACTTTTGTACTGGGTGAGTTAGCTGCTTGAGCTCTAGTATTCTGTTACCTTTCATATTATTTTTAAGGCAGCTTTGACATGAAACTTTGAAGGTTTTGATGATGAAGAGCTAAAAATAAAGTATGGGAGAGACACTTTGGTGTGATTGATAGATGTTCTGCTGTTTTTTTGTATCATGTTTCCTGCAGTTTGTTGTTCTGTGAATTTGTAACTGTGTCACATGTTAAAAAGTGGGAAAATTTTCCCAGGCTTGGCATCAGGAAAATGTAAAGAGTCTTTAGGAAGATAATTCATGAAATAATGAACAGTGATGAGATTGTAATGGTCATCTTTTTTATTTTGCATTTAAATGGTTCCACATCTTTCACAGGTAGTGGGGAGTTTGCTTTTTTTTCCTTTTGATGATGGTACATTTTGAATGCACTTTGCAGTTCCGTTTACAGTAAGTCTGTTAAAAGGCACATCCTTTTCACTCTGTTGTGCCAGCTGCCAGTGTTGGAAGGAGAGGAGATGAAAAGCTATCTCTGCCAGACTTCACCTAGGTGTTTGGGAACCAGCATGAGGAATATGGGTTCTGGTGTTGTAACGTGCAGTGGCCCTTGCAAAAATGGTCGAGAGCTTCCTCTGCACTAGGAAACCTGTTTCTTGCAGACATTGTGCCTACTGTCCCTAGCTTTGGTTTCCAGGCTTTTGTTTTGTAGTCTTCTGAACTGGTGTGACTTGCTCCCTGTGATGACTTCTGATACGGACGTAGGAATTTTCCCCAACTATATCAAATAGGTCTGGGACAAGACCAATCAAATTTCATGCATTACCTGGCCTTGGCCTGAAAACAGCATGTCAGGTCCTGTCACTGCCCTTGTGAATTCCAAACTGAGGAATATTTTTAGTGTTGCAAATTGTAAGCAGAGGTGGTTGTGGTATATTGCACTTTGTAGCAGATCGCATAAAACCAGTCCATTTTAACTTGAAAATGTAGCTCTGGTGACTGTGCAGTTTTAAAGCCTTTTTCTGAACGTCCTCTCTCAAGGTACTGTTCAATCATGTAGCGGATCTCAGCCCAGCTAATGAAATTTTCTCTTCAGCTGAGCAGGGGAACGTATCAACGAGCGGGGACACCGCGCCTCCGCTTCCCACCTCAGGGTCGGGGTGTGGGGGACGAGGATCCGCGGCCGCGACGGGGCCCTGAGGGGACAGCAGCCGCAGGGAGCTCACCTCAACATCCCCGTGAGGAGGTGAAGCCATGGGGCGAGGAGTCTGGAAGCGTCCTGGCCCGGCTGAAGGGGCCAGGCGATCGGCCGCGGTCTGAGAGCCGCCCCCAGCCGCCGCCACCACAGCCCGTCCGGCCCGGCGCGCCAGGAGGTAGCTGTGGAGGGAGGGCGGTGTCACGTGACCCGGCCCCTTCCCTGCTTGGATTACTCCTCCAAGGAACACCTCTGTCTGCGCCAGCCACAGAGGGAGCCTGGGGACACTGCCTGGCTGCGTGTGGTACCTAAAACCTCTTTCCCAGTGACACCTTTAATCATCGTGTTTTCCCGGGGATCTAGTCATAACAGAAGCAATTTGCAAGAGGTTTTTTGAGGTGAAGCAGCTTTGTCCCAGCCTTTTTTACAAGACAGCATTACAATGCTAATAACAGCTACTGCTAGATTGCTTCTTCTCAGACTGTGTGCTGATGACACTGCTACTTTGATATTAGAAGCTTTGGCTTTTCAAATGGCAGAGTGAAAAGTTAACACCTATACTGGACAAAACAGGATTGTGGACATAGCAGAGGTAACTTGTTTGGTGAGCTTCCCATACCTGTGTAACTGCTCAGTTTAGGAATTTAGGGAAAAGTGTGCCAGCTTTGCAGCCCTTTTCTGCTGAATGGGCAATGCTCTTAACCCAGGGATGTTGCAGTTATTGCTTCCCAGGCTGCAACCCCACAGGGGATGGCTCTGAGTTGGGTTCTTGTCCATACTTTGTGTTTGGCTGTGTTTAAAATACATTTTTGAGACTAGAATACATATTTCAGATCAATTTAACAAATTATTATTCTATAAGACAAATAAAATATCTCTGTCATTCTCAGTGCTAATCACCAATGTGATCAGCATTTGGTTTATGGGTATTTTGATATTCTGTGGAGGATATCAAACCCTGTAAGGCCTAGTACTGCTCTCAGTAAAGGCTCAGAAACAGCCAGCCTTAAGATTTTTTTACTTGAAAAAAATGTCCTTTGGAAATGTACTTTGGAATTTTTTTCTGCCAAAATTCATTCCACAGAATGTTTTGTTTTACTTGCAGTGCTATAGGGCTACTTTTTAAAAAATCCAAATATTTGTGGTTTTCATCTGGGCACTGAATATGTAATATTTTGTTACCTGTATCAATCAAACTTTTGTTTTCTGCAGAAAATGAAGTTGGCTTTATTTTGCAGAGTGCTTGTTTTTTATTTAGTCATTGTTCTTTGATAATGACTTCCCTGTCTTTTAATTTCTTCTGAAGTGACATGAAAGTCAGTATTTTCATTATTTTGTTCAGGCTAGGTGTTATGCTAACTGACCTGAAAACGTGTGTTAATGGTACTTTTCTCTCTAACAGTAATTAATAGAATAAATGAAGATTATTATTTTTAAAAAAACCCACAAACCCAAAACAACAGTAACAAAAAAACCCCACACAAAATAACTGTATTTACATGATAACACTTCACCATCCTAGTGAAAAAGTACATCTATAATGAAAATTAGAGTCTGATTATAAACTTCAGTGCCTGCACAGTCAGCAGCAAAGCTGTGGTGCCTCTGATACCTGCTGCTGAGGTAGGATGGACATCCCTTGGGGTCCCTATTTATAGGGTATCTGCTTTGAAAGGACGTCCTTACAGTCCCATACATCACATTCTGGTAACTTTCCATTGCATTCACAGTGTAACTTCTAACCAGAATTTTCCCCAGCATGCAGTGGATGTCTTACTGTGCATATTTATTAGTAGGCAGATCTCCTGTAGTATACATTTGCATATTGAAATTCATGCTGCTGATATCCTGGAACCAGTCCTAAAATGGGCTGCTAAATGCTAAATTGCCTCAGGAGCCTGAATCATTAAAGTTGATTATCTGTCATGCTTTCACCAAATAAAGCCTTGCTTTAGTTCTTCCCAAAGCAAACAGAAATACTTTTCTTTTCATTATATTTTTCCAATGGAGGTAATGGGCTACACTATTGCAAAGCTCCTTTTCTTCTTAACATACTTAAAAACAACCCTTTGCCCTGTCATTTTTTTGCCCTGCTAGTTGAGATTATTTTTCTTTCTTGTTATCTTTAACTTCAGCAGTGACTAAATCTGGATATGCTGCACAATGGTGATACCTGCTGTTTGCCTTGCATTTCAAAATTCCATGGTTTTTGTTTCTGGAATGTAATTTAGCAGCACTGGGTTGCTGGTGATAAGTTGTCTGGCATTTTCTTACATTAAGCATGCAGCACATCCCAGGTCATTGCTCTGTCATCAAATGTTTTCCAGGCTAAGAAGTAACCCCATGGGAAACTGTGAGATAACTTTGTGTGTGGTTTGTTTTTTTTTGGTGAGTGAGCAATCTGTGGAAACGTTGCAGAAGACAGTAAATTAGCAAAACCCAGTTCTTGTTCTTTTCCAATACTTTGTCCTCCTCCCCTCTCTTTGCACAGGAACATGGTCTGCTGCAGCTTCAAGAAGGAGCATCATCATACAGCTTTAGGTCGGTGCTGTGTACCATGCTGTTGCTTTGCTATCATACTTTCATGACCTTTGTGTTAGGTAAGATTGCTTATAATAACTCTTGGATTTGATTAGTTCTTGTGGGACACAGAGGGGAAAAATGATTCTATCACCCATTTCTTGGTGAATTGTTTGTTCAAGACCAGATTGAATATAGCTCATTTGTGAGTAACTCAATAGTGATCATAACTGAAGAGAGTCTTAATCTTCAAGGTGGAGATTTGGTGAACACATGAGAAGGGAGATGATTGGGATAGTAAAGGAATCACAGAATGTTAGGGGTTGGAAGGGACCTAGAAGATCATCTAGTCCAACCCACCTGCCACAGCAGGATTACCTGTCACCCAGGAACAGATCCAGGCGGGTCAAAGGAAGTTGGAAGAACTAAAGCAGTAGTCAGGTGATTATTTGGGCAATTGAAATAATGCTTCAAAGTGATGACTTCCTGAACCCTATGTTTATGTCTTTCCTGCCTTTTCTGGGAGGCAACAGCTTCTCACTGAGACAGAATCCCGTATTATCTCCTGCTAAAGCATTCTACAAAGGGTGTTTGCCTGGGCATAAGTGAGTTTTCAAGTCAGCACAATGTTGGTTAGGTCTTCCTGCTTGCTGGCTTAGTGCTACACCAACCTGGCCTTACTCGGAGAGAGGAACTTCCCTATTGCCTGATGAGGATGGTTAATCAGTACCTTGCATTCCTGTTCTTTTTTTTTTTTTTCATTCTTACTATTTTTATCACTTGCTTTTTTTATTTGCATTCTAGGAACAGGGAAAGGAAATGTTGAGGAGGCAGAACGACTGCTTAAGCCTTACTTGACTCGTTATCCAAAGGTAAATGAAGCCTTACTTAGTTTAATATGATTGCTGAATGTTTTCTTGCTAAATAACAAAGATCTAGACTGTATGGTCAGCTTGAAAACTGTTATAGAATACTTGTATTTTTATTATTATTTGTTACAGGGAGCCATATTCCTGTTTTTTGCAGGCAGGATAGAAACACTAAAGGGCAATATTGATGCGGTAAGTAATCCTCTTGCTCTTAAGAAAGTAAGTTTCAAAAGCTTTAGAAAAACATCTCCAGGAACAATGTTTCTTTTTTAGATAATACTTCTTGTGGTTTTGGCCTCTATGTAATTTACAGTTTATGAATTACAAATAGGAATTTCAAAATGTATTTTAACTAGTCTCTTTGACCAGCTCATTTTTCTACCCTTCTCATCCTCTGGTGATAATCTAGTCTGCCAGTATTAGCAACAGTTTTCTCATTGTCCTTCCTATCTTGAAGCAAGTTGTGCCTTTAATAACATCCAGTGGTAATCCTTTGCCTTCACTTTGCCTTCAGTCTGAGTAGAAAGTCATACAAAACTTGGAAGAATTAGGGAGGTAAAGAATATATGCCCAAAATACTCTGCAACAGAGAATCAGTTGGTGTGGTAACTCCCTTGAAATCTTTGGAGCTGTAACAGTAAATGTCAGCTCAACATCTGTCCTCTTGACTTTTAGTTTCCTAATTTCCCTAGACACAAACATTTATTTTGCCTGTGCTTTGAACTTAATATAACTTAGTATATATAAGTTATGTTATATATATTAAGTATAACCATGTATACTTAATAACTGCCAGAGAGCTCTGTGTCAGGGGTAGTCTTGCTAACACCAGGCTGGAGTGTGAAGCCAAGAATCTCTTGTGGGAAGCCAAAATATATCATTTTGGGGATTACTGGGTTTTTAATAATTTGGAAGTTACAGGAGCTGCGCCAGCAGATCATGGAGCCTCAGTGTCTGTTACAGCACTGGTGTGTGTGCATTTACACATGAGTAAGGCACTGCTTTGGAATCTCTCTTCAGGCAGTTAACAGGTATGAAGAATGCTGTGAGGCTCAGCAATACTGGAAGCAGTTCCATCACATGTGTTACTGGGAGCTCATGTGGTGCTTCACCTACAAGCGCCAGTGGAAGATGGCTTTCTTCTATGCAGACCTGCTGAGCAAAGAAAACACTTGGTCAAAGGTAAGTTCAGGAGAAGATAAAGCAGAATGCCCTGTGGAATCTGTTGTGGCTTTTATAGAACAATAAATTGCAAATATTCAAATCTGAACAGACTGTGGACAGAGAGAAATCATCTGGGCCTGACTTGTAGATGAAGAACAGCTTGTTAAAGATGTTCTGCATCATCAACCCATCTCAGTTAATGGTGCAAGTTGACATTTCTTTCACTAAGTTATGAATATAAACTGTTTTGAGATGAGTGTGGCTAGCCACAGTGGTGCCTCCAGACTCATAATTAGAAGAGATGCCTTGACCTGTGTAGCTGAAAGGGAGCAGCTCTTCCCTCCCAAGCCCTGATAGCTTTCCTCCTTCTGTCTTCTGAGGCCCAGGGAAATATGTCAGAAGAGGGTTGTGTGTGGTTGAAGGTCTGTTGGTTTTTCTTCTTAATATGATCAGACTGTGTGTGAGGGGAAGGTATCTTTGTTTGTTGTTCTACTGCACATTGTATAGGTTGGCCAAATAGAACCAAACCCAACATACTGTCCAAGCTGCCAGTGAAAGCAACTCTCCCAGTGCTTCCACTCAGGTGAGAAATGCAATGTGGGCTCCCTGTGCCCCTGAGGATCCCAGCAACACCTTCAGCCAGGTGCATGAGTCTGAAACAGAGCTCCCACAGAACTCCCACAGCCAGGAGTGCACCACCTGCCTAAAGGGTTTACTATCCTGAAGTGCTGTGGGATTGATATTAATGTGTGTCCTTCCAGCCCATGTGTGGACTTCCGTGTGATATTGCAGGGCTTTTACAGGAGCAGAGGAGGTGCTTTCTGTGAATACATCATCTGCAGTGCAGCATGAAAGGAGCAAACTAGTGACTCCATAAGCTCAGTGGAAGATGGTCATGTGTATGCACTGTTAGATCCCAGTGTAAATAAATATTCACAGCTTGAAATATTCCAGAAAGGTCCTTAAACTTATGGTTTCTTTAGACTTAAGGCAATACTCAGGAACTCAACAACTGTTCTCTACTGTTGCAAGTGTTACAATGTCCTCTGCTGCTTTGCTTTCCTTGGTTACTGAATGTATGGTTGCTCAGGAGTCCCTATGAAAGCAGTACTTCTCACAATCTGAAATCATGAAACCATCCAAAAACTGTTTTCTAGAACCTAATATTTGAGAACTGCTACCAAGTTGTGATTGTACAGACTGCATAGTTTGGGTTTTTTTCTGAGCATGACCTTTTCATCAGTTTTCTAGCATGTAGTTCTAAAAGTAATAAAAGTTCACTTTATGCAAGCATGACATTTGTTCTTGGAATTTGGATATAAACTATAAGCTGATGCAAAGTAACCAAAGTCATACATGATTTTAAAAAAACTAATAATAATTCTATACTCTGCTTTCTGAAATACTTATCTCCTGCTTAATATTTTGTAAGATTACATCTGTCTGAGCAAAAGCAGCAACTTCATCTTGTCTTGTACTTTCTGTCAATAATGATGATGCTATAATTTCATTTCTCTGTTTATATATTCTTGATTGCATTTTCAGGCCACTTATATTTACATGAAAGCTGCTTATCTCAGTATGTTTGGACCAGATGACTGCAGTCCTTTTGGAGACAGTGAAGTAGAATTATTTAGGTAAGATTTATTAACTCCTAGTTATCACAGAATCACAGAATGTTAGGGATTGGAAGGGACCTAGAAGATCATCTAGTCCAACCCCCCTGCCACAGCAGGA
>JANHGL010023113.1:0-25446 GCA_024611195.1 Ceyx melanurus | reverse complement strand
GCAGGGGGGTTGGACTAGATGATCTTCTAGGTCCCTTCCAGCCCCTAATTTCTGTGATTCTGTGATTCTGTGATGTCCCTTGTTGCCTGAGGTATTTGTCACCTCCTTTACTGATCAATGTCAGTACCTTAATCTGGCAAAAGTATCCTCAGTTTTAAGGGGATGGCTTTATGCTTGAATAGTGAACTAGAACAGATCAGCAATTCGCCTAGGCAAACACATGGAGAGGGAAGGACAGAGGCAGTGCCTGGAAGTTCCATTTCTGGTTTAGGTTGATCTGGAATTGTAACCTCAATTCTAGATTGATAAAGCTATGTTAATTCTTTCTTGTACAACATTTTGTGCATATTATCTGTTTAGTTTTTAAGCTGTCCAGATCAAAGACCACGTCTTTTAGTGAATTGCACAGTGACAACCACAGTGGATCCCCACATTTAAATATCGCAACAGTACTGATACAAGATCATAGTAGAAGGAACATGCTTTTTTTGAATGCCTTACTTCAATCATGTTTTTTTGTGTTGTGCTGTGAATGCATCCAGCTTTACTGAAAACAGACTATATTCTCTGCTGTTTGCTTTCAGCATATTATCACAATATTTGGTATTATATGAAGTTTTAATTAGGTGGACTTCTTTTTTTCAGTAGTGAGACACCATAGGTTTCATTAATCATATAACTACACACTTTTCTTCATAAAATGAAGGTTTTTTACTAGTAAACTTCCTTGACCTACTTAGCAGTCCTAAAAGCAAATGGTATTTAACCCTTTCTTCTCTATTAACCTCTAATGTGTGTGATACAGGTTTGCAATATAGGTGTTTAATGTAAGAGAAAATAATGGTACCTATTAGTTTGGAATATGGACCAAAAAAAAAAGGTGTATTTTGTAGTAGGTGCTTTTCTGTGAAACAAAATACTCTAAACATTTTTTAACAATTTCTGAATGTACCATCTCTACCCTTCACTATAGTATTTTGCATACGTCTGGTATTTCTGGATCTGTTTCTCACAGCAGCGTTGAGAAAATTTCATGCTTTCGTATTTTTCAGCTGTAATACTATTTACTTCGAAGAGAACTTAATATCTTCTAGTATACTGCCAGGTCCCTCTCTAGAATTCCACACTGAGGTAGTTTTATTTGATCCTTTTATATGAAAGATTAAATTTCCTCATGTTGTGTGTTGAGATAGCAGTGCTTCTTTTCAGGGAATAATCCTATGGAATGTTCCAAATTACTTGCACCCAAATTCAAAATGCCAGTAGTCTTTGTTTTAATAACTGCACACTGGATTTTTTTCATGCATCTAGGGCAAGCTCATGTCCCAGTACTTATATATGTTCTCCGTCTTCCATTATGGGGCCAACCCCTTAGTTCTTAGAAAAAATAAAAAAATAGAAGTAATTTAGAATACTTAATGATTCAAAGATATATGGATAATGGACTTAGATTGAGTCGATTGATGGGAAGGAAATGACTTGTGAGTTGTGAATGTTCGTTTGGTTTAGGGTGTATGAGTTTTAACTGTGCTTAACACTTTTCTTCCAAAACTTTATGCAATTCCGTAATTCTTGACTGTCTAAAATGTTCATTAAATTGACCATATAAATTCTACGGCTGTTTCAGAGCCTGATCACACTTTCTGTGCACAGACAAATATCCACTGTCTCCAATGAGGAATTCTACCCTGAAAGAGGTTTCCCCTGTAATAGGAGTTTTTCCTGAAGAGAGGAAGCTGGATCAGAGCTACATGTTGTAGAGACTTTAAATTGAGAATTAATATGCAGTAGAGCTATGTCAGTAGCTTTAATTCTACTCACATTAATTTTCACTGTTATTATTAATTAAACCCTGAAAATCAGGGATTTAATGGAAACTCTGACAGACCTTTAATTATATCATTTCCACAGTCTTGCAATATGGGATGTCCTCTAATAGTGCACAGGACATTCTGTACTTGAAAGGATATACAAAGAAGTCATAGTGTTTGGTGTTCTTTATGTTCCTAATTTTTTTTTGTTTCATGACAGACTTTTAGTCAGTGTTGTCAGCTGTATCTGGGTAAGTTATATAAAGTGAATACTTTCAGTTTCAAGAACAATATGAAAACAGAGTTTTAAAAATTCTTTTTGATCTAATTGCTTATTATAGTTAAAAATTACCTGTTTGGTTGGGGTTTTTTTTAGGAGAATGTATTTCAATCTATGGATTTCTCACAACTTATTTATGTAGCATATTGCATTATGCTCACAGATATGTCTACAACTTGTATTATTTAGATTGAAAACTTTTGGCAGGAAGGATGATCTTTCTTTTTTGTTTGTCTAACATATAGCATAGTAGAGTCTTGACCAGAATTCCTATATGCACCCATAATATAAGCTATAAAGTGCAGTAATTCATGGGGTGATTTGTATCACTCTGTCTAAAGCCTTTGCTTTATGTGTATTCCATTAAGGCCTCAAGATGAGCTGCTTAGGTCTTGACTGTGTAGGGGGAAAGCTATGTCAAAACGTGTGGTGTGATTTACAGATACTGAGCTGTCAGGAGAGATAGGAAACTGCAGGAAATAATGAGGGAATGTGGATAGCAGTGTTCTCTAATGTTTAGTACATTGCATTTCAATTTACTCAAACATATAACCACACAATATGCATTTCTGTGTGTGAAACTTGGTCTTACACCCTACCTGCTAATTTTTACAATTTTATCACAAATTTTGCAACATATACTTTCCATCATTCCTGTATTCATGTGAACTAAGGATATTTGAAATTGTCATTGGAGGGTGGAGGGAGATGGATGCAAAGTTTAAACTCTGGACACTATGAAGGAAGTGGCTGGTCTGATAGCAGTGGTATTTATGATTAATTGATCACAGTCAGTACAGTCTAAAAGTCTTAATATCAGAGACAAATTTAACAGTATTTGTAGCCATTAATAGTATTTATGGCTAAAATACTGAATGATTTTGGAGAAACTAATGAGATTTACATTTTTTATATTGAATCAGTTAGCCATCTGTCCTCTTGAGTGGATAACAGAACTGTGAAAAATAAGAATGTGTATGTTCTAAAATTTATAGGGATGGGAATGTAAGGGTTTCCATATTAGGATTTCAACTTTTATGTGATTCATTCTGAGATTTCAGAATTTGTTTAGTATACAATAATGTTTGGATGTGTGTACATGAACCAATTCTAGAAACAATTTAGGCAGTTGAAGAAATAGTCCTAGGAATCTAGTGAAAACTGTATGCAATGGTTTGCATTTGCATTGAATAGTCTATCCAAGTAAAAACTTTTTATGATTCCTAACATACCTTGCACAAGGTATGTTTTACTTATTCCATTTTTAGAGAGCTACATATTAGGAATTTGAATTATTGAACAGAAACCGTCTCTGCATTAGCAACCACTACTGAGCATCAGGAAACACTCTTAAGAATTAAAAACTCTGCATTACCTTAGGGATGATAAACACAGGAGTTCTTGTGATCAGAGGTTGTTCTCTAGGATCCCATTCCCAAGCACTATGGCTAGCTTTTCTCACACGACTACCCTGAGGCAAAAGTTACTGATAGGAGTAGAGCTTAAATAGTCACATTTCTTTCTGCCCACAAAGGTAGACTCATTCTCATTCTTTACAGACAGTACTTA
Source organism: Ceyx melanurus (assembly GCA_024611195.1). Lineage (NCBI taxonomy): Eukaryota > Metazoa > Chordata > Aves > Coraciiformes > Alcedinidae > Ceyx > Ceyx melanurus. Next base: position 21,786 of record JANHGL010023113.1, on the reverse strand, counting down.
TGCTGGCCTTGCATAATAGATGCTTAAAACACAATTTAAGATCTTGAGTGCTGGCCCAGGAGGTTACTGCCACAGGGCAAGCTTGCCAAGTGCAGAAAACCAACAAAGCTGGGTCACTGCTTTCTATGCCACCTTCCATAGAGAGAAACCAATGCTGAACATCCTCTACTCATGCTGTGTCTATATGACATTAAGACCCAGAAACCAAATTTACATAAAGAAACTATTCTGCTGATTCTCTTGACTTCACTTTATAAAGAACCCAGACTTCTAGCTTTGGTTTCAGCAGATTTTCAGAGCTCTGTATTTTCTTTGCAGTCTATGTCTAGTTTTACACCTACTGATAATTTTTCTTTCTCCTATCTGTCCAGAGCCTTCTTTCCTGGATGGACATTTAAAATACCTCATTAAGAAACCATTTGTTCTTCACTGGAATTTAAATTTGCTAAGGAGAGACAGAGAAAATGGTTTCACATCATACGTTAATCAGTCTAATAGCTACCTGCTGCCTAGCAGAGCTGTCTGCTCCCCCTTCACTAGCCAGCTCTCTGCTTCTGTTAATTCACTGGTGTTTATTCAGTTCCCTGCTAAGCCAGTTAAGGAAGCTCAACTATCAGAAAGCTAATCTTACCAAAAAAAGTGGTTGGTTTTCTCCTGGTTTACTTCTGTGAGCTGCCTCACGGAGGGAACTGATGCAATGGAGGCAGAGGAAGAGCAGGACTGCCCTGCTCCTTGGCAGGTAGCTGTGGTATTTGCCAGGGCTCTACCATGTAATGAGAGCTTGAGCTGACCAGCGTTGTGTGTCTCTAGTCCCCTCTGAGAATGTAATATGAAGTTAAATAATGGCAGATAACAAATAAATATGCACTTTGTGTAAATGTAGGGAAAAACTCCGAAATAATTACTTCAAGTTGTTAGGAAAGCTTCTTTATTTTAAGAACTGCAGACTTCTTAGCAGTGCCAGCACAATTGGTGGGTTTAGCAGAGTGCCGTGGATGTCAGTAATGGGCAAAATTATTGTTAACATTAGAAAATTGCCTGCTGTGTGGATAGACTTAATGCACTGTTATGGTATGGATGCAAATTTAATGGGTTCATAAATAGAAAAGTCGAGCCTGAAACCTGTAGGGCATGTCCTTGGCCCAAAACCAACCCACACCACTTCTAATCAGGAGTCAGTCTACCAAAGTGGAAGGCATTAAACTGACAGCTGATTAGAATCAGGGCCCAGTTACATATAAGGGAGATTTGACTGGGCAGGTGACCACAATGGCTTCTTGATTTAAAAAAAATATTTGTGTTTTTTTCAAGGGGCATAGTAGCTATCAGTTTAAGTGCACATAAAACACAAATGCAAAATGTTAAAATGACATTTAGAAATAGCCCAACAGTACAGACAATGTTAAATGAATGCAATTTGCGAAGGTGTCCTTCCTCACACAGTAATGGGATTGCCACTGCTGCTCAGCACATCACAAGAAAGTTTTATCTTAAAAGAGCAAAATAATATCATTAACAGAAAATTAAACTTAAAGTCACCATGAACTATGGACTTAAAAGACCCTCAAGAAATGAAAACCAATTGTCTGTTGGAAAACCAGGAGGTCAAGTAGTCATTGACCAACTAAAAGCTGCACCGATTGCTGAAACGTACAGTACTTTCAAATCCAATTAACTGTTTCAAGCAGCCAGTCCTCATTTTCTCTTTCATCAGGCAGGAAAATTTGCAATCATATATTCCAATGAAAGTTAAGTTGTTTTGATCTGATAATTGTCAGATGTATTTATCTTAATTTGTAAGTTTCTAATGCTAAATCTCCAAGCTGTTCAGATATAACAGAAGTACTGCGAAATGAGGTACAGAATGCTGGAATTCAAATTAACCAATAAATATATTTTAATATATATCAGCAGGACTCTAGAGGATTCCATTAATGTTGAAAAATAGAAAGGATTTAGGTTAATTTGGTAAGAAGGCAGGTCAGAACGTTTACAACAGTGGCATAGAATTGTATAGAGATGCAAAATTTTTCAAGAGAGCAGAATTTTTTCAAAAACGCTGACTCTAGCTGTCACAGCCCTGCCTTGGTTAAATCCAGTGGAGAGATATGAGGACTTTCTAATTTGCTTTCCCTCTATTTTAATAATAGCTGTGCATAAGTAATTTATGAAAGGCCAACCAGGCAGTGGGCAACAGAAAATTAAACTCATTTTATCTGAAAGCAGGTGGATTTCTATATATCATTAGCATGCATAGAATTCTCACAATGTTATTTCTCATACTGATGGAATGTAACCAAATAATATATGAGTTTTTTGCTTATGCACGAGTGAAATTTTTAGATAAAAGTGCCAGCCCCAATGGCAATTTTCTGCAAAACGAAAACTAATTCTGCGAAGCTTCTTATTACTGGGAAGACTCATTTGGCTTGCATTAGAGACTGACATAAGTGACTTTAGGATTTTACTAACAGATTAGATGAGATGTGCTGTATGCAGTAATATCATTAGAGAATGTAGTAGTAGCAGAAGCAGAAGAATTTGTGGCACTTAAGGACATTGGCACAAGTAAATTGTTTTCATTTATGACAAGCTTTTAAATGATTTTATTTTTTTTTTATCCCGGTGAGAATATGGTTTAGATTTAGGTCTTCCCCCACCCTTCCCAAGATTGCAGAAAAAACAAACACCCTTCTGTCTAATTATTCTTCCTATTATTATATCCACAGACACTAAATCCGTTGTATTTGCCTTAGCACCTGTATCTCCTTGAGAGGCTAGGTCTTTGCATGAAGAAAACAACACTAAAACTAAATAAATGTATTGTCAGTGTTATTCAAATCTAAATTAGAAAGGAGAAAAACTACATCTTTCTGTGCTTGCTGTATTTTCACTATTCATTAACACAAATAAATGTGGAGCCTATGCACATATTATTCAAAGTATTTTAAAACAACAACAAATATGCTACAATCAATTGAATTAACTAAATGGAGCTTTCATTTTCTTACCTCATAAAACTCTGTTAAGACTTTTTTTCTTTTACTTACGATATCCAGAGATACATCCTGCATAAGGCCTTTTTCCGCTCTTATACCTTGTTTAACAACAAATGGCATTTACTGCACAGTATTTTTCACTGAGTTAAGGAGAAGGAATAAAAGGCTATGCTAAATCCATATATAATATTATATCCTGTTTTACAGTGTGGATAAGGGAAGTTTGTCTCAAAGTGAAACTTTCAATTTTCTTTTTTTAATTCAAGAAGCAATAGCAACAGCTACCAAGAGTTAGCAATAACTACTCCTTTAATGGCTTTCATGAGTTTATACTGATTCTTTGTAGTTGGCAATATATTTTGTTCACATTTGTATTTCAAAAAAGAGAGAAGATATGACTGTGTTGTTGGAACCAATAACACTGACCCGTCATATGACAGAGATAGTCCTTTGTAACCCTAACCCATGTGAGGTGACTGTCCAGCTGTTCTTCAGCTGCTTATTCAGTTTCTTTTATCAGCACTCATGTATGTCACACATGACTTTTTATATTGCATTACTTTTTCTTGGTTTACTCTGATAGCGAAGTTTATATTGTCCTCCATGTTCAGTACTTTTACTGAGCTATCTTGACTACTAAAGGCCTTAATAAATAGGAAAATAAAATCCCCAGGTAAATCGCATGGCTGTAAACATAGAATGACTATGTTTATGTCTGCAAAGTTAATCTGGGTGTATAATGCTTTACTTAAAAATCAGAGTTTGGCTGAATGTAACCAATATTGAAAAAAGGCTTGATGTTAAAGAGAACCCTAAGTTCTCAGGTGAAAATGCTGCTCTTGACCACACTGAGGCAAATGCAAAATACTTCTGCTGAAGTCCATAGATTTCCTTCAGACTTTGCTCAGCATAAACAGCAACAGAGTTTGGCTTTGTTGTGGCATGGACTCAGCCAGTGCATTAAATGATAATGACTGGAATTCAAATGGTTACTCTCAAGAAGAAAGATTACAAGCTCTTGGCACACTCTGGTTAATAAAGTCCTTCTCTTTTTCAATCATGCCACTGTTAGCAAATGTGTAAAGGAGAGAGAAAAAATAACTAAAGATCTGAAACTCTTGTACCAAAGTGAACAGGCTTTGCCACCATCTAACTGAGATTTGGCTCCAGCTAGCATGGGAAAGCTGACTCTTCTCAGTATCATCCAATGACAGGACAAGAGGCAATGGGTGCAAGCTGGAGCATAAGAGGTCAACACAAGGAAGAACTTTTTCCCAGTGAGGGTGACAGAGCTCTGGAACGGGCTGCCCAGGGAGGTTGTGGAGTCTCCATCTCTGGAGACACTTAAGACCTGCCTGGATCTGTTCCTGGGTGACTTGGTCTAGGTGATCCTCCTCTGGCAGGGGGGTTGGACTAGATGATCTTTCTAGATCCCTTCCAACCCCTAACATTCTGTGAATCTGTGAATCTGTGAAATATAAGGACAGGTAGATGATCTCATTCCAGATCTGCCCTTCTCCATTCTGTGTCATCTTGTACATACTTCTCTATCAAATTAACTGACCAGTCCTGATCCTGATACAATGCTAACATGTAGCATAGAAACTTAGGACAAGACTATTACATCTGTTTCTTGCAGTAGCATAATTCTGTTCATAAATGTCTGAAATTCCATCTTAAAGCAAGTTAATTTCTTTGCCCCCACATTCTCTATTGAAAACCTGATCCAGGACCTCTTTCCATGAAAAATTTTCATGACAAACCAAATGTAACAGCAAGATTGTTCCTATGCTGCCTTATGTAGCTTAATTAACTGATACCCTTCTTTTGTTATCTTTCTTTTCAATCTAATATTAGTTATGGAAGAACTGGGCAGTAGACCTGTAGCTCTGCCTTGCTATTGCATAGTCTGCCCAGATACTTCCTGAGTCTTCTGACATTATCAAACAAGTAACTTATAAAAACCCCCTCGGCTCTTTTAGTGCTAGGAAATGCTTTTTCCTGCACAAAACATTCCCATTTACCACTGATGCTTGACAGATATGTGTATGAAGTGCTCTAGAACTTACAGTCTTAACGATAAAACTTATGTAGGTTAGTACAAAGCATTTGATTATAACATCAGTCAGAGAATAGACAAAGAAGTGAGAAAATAGATACTATGATGGAAGAATTTTAGAATAATTTTCTGTTGCAAATGGACTAAAAGGTGTACTTTTTTCTCAGTTTGCATCTTATTTTTGACGTATTTTATTTCCTACTTAGCACATTGAATTCATAAGAGGCACACACATATGTCTTTATTTTCCCCCATTTTCATTTAAATATACAACATTTGAGGGCATTCAACCTTCAGGTTTTTGTTTGCAGCTGGCAATCAAAAAGTATTTTCACTGTATTATTAACAACTGAAAAATAAATACTATTTTTTAAATCTTAAGCGTTTTAAAAATGGAGGGAGATACTTTCCAGTAAGTGTCAGTATTTCTAGCTCTAAGTTGCTTGTGTTGACATTCTGCTGAAGGCTAAAACCAGCTTATACAGATTTTATTTGTTTATAGGGCAAATTATAAAATGTTCCACCAAAATAAGTAATGACAATTTTTGTCTACACAAATGTGCATGTAAATGTAATGATGTTTGTTGTCATTTCAACATGACTACCATTATTGAAATAGAAGAGCCAGTACTAATTCTTGTTGTCATATTTCTTAAAAAATGAAAATAAGGCATTTAAAGAAGCGTCAAGGTTTTCAGTGTTGATCATTCATTTTATGCATGTTCTTAGAATAACACCCTCAGCAAAACAGACAGACAAAAGCTAACTAGAGTTCTGCTTTCTAATCTCTTTAAGAAACATATATTTGAAGATATCTTCTAACTTCAGAGTATTCTGAAACTCTGTGAGACCTTAATGAGTAAGATCTAAGGTTCTGTCATTGTCTTAAAGGTTGTATAACCTGGGCACCAGGTAAAAACCTTTAAAAGTCTGCCTTTGTTCTCATCAGCAAAAGGAATCCCTTTTTTTTTTTTCTTATTTAATACTTGGAGGTTACAAAATGTTCTTTGCTGAGGTCTCTCATGGTGCCCATCCTCCAGTGATGCTGTCCACAGGGCAGTAATTCATATCCACTTTCAGGACAAAAAACCCTCTCCATTGAGCTTATTTGTGATTTGAACATAGCAGTGTTTTTTCCAACTTGGAAGTGTGAGTTCCTTACCTCCCCTTCTCTCATGGTATCTACACGCTGTCCCCCACCAGCTGTAGTTCCGAACACCAGGGCAGGGTGTCTGTCATTACCTACTCTGCCTTTCATGCTCTAGAGAAATGTAGTGTTGCTTGCTTAAGAAAAACTGAGTGTGGAACAAGTGATACTATTTAAAACTTTTCAGAAGTTAAATTTCTGAATTTTGTTATGATTTATACAACTGTCACCATCCACTCAACTCTATTGAGTAAGACCTTGCACTGGCCATACTACAGAGGTACCATCCTCTTTGTTGGAATGCCTCATTGTGGTCTCCTCTGCCTTAGCAGATGGCTACAGCATGATCAGGAATGGGTTTGAAAAGTATCATTCTTAGATAATAATGGCTATTTTAAGTAGGTTTTATGTCTGAATAGATTTAAGAGTTGAGAAGTCTTGAATTCCCATCTTGCCTCTTCCAGCAAAGAGTGGGGGCAGGACAGGGAGAGTAGTGTCAGCTGTTCTTTGAAGGAATATCTTAATTTTTGTGCCTAAGTAGTCATAAAAGGCTTGAGTATTCACACTCCTTGAAAATAATTTCAGCTTAAAACTGCAGACATGCAAAGTCATTGAAACCAGATGCCTCACATGTTCCAGAAAGCAAAAGCTGGTTTTGAAACATCTTAATTTATACATGCCTCAGTTTCCCCCAGGTGCTAGCAGGATGAGATAGAAGCTATGACATGAGGTTAAGAGGCATACTTATTTACTAATTAGCAGAGAAACGAGGCTGTGTCACTCATGGAGTAGAAAGGTGAAAAATTAAAGGCTGAATAAAATCCAGGTACTCTGTGCAGGTTTCTGTTTAGTTTAATTCAACAGACCTTCTGCTACCTACAAAACACCTCTAATAGAGAGGCAAACACAAAGCCAGCAAGCTACACAGCATTATGAGACTCTTTGGGGGAAATCACTCTGATATAGGTCCTAGACGTAACTCTGATCGTAAAACTCAGGAAAATATTGGAAAAACTTTTCTTCTTCCTTTTAAAATTGATTGAATCCCCAGATACTGCTTTAATTATTCATGCTTATGATGCGGTATTTTGTTCAGCAGTTTCTGAGAAGCCAGCACCACAGTCTGCTCACGATTGTTACTGTCATCGTAAACTTTCCCACCATCTTTCGTCTTATGTAAATTTAATTCCAAACACACCACTTCATGCTTTATTATCTCACAACAGCAATTGCATTTGGCCCTTTGATTCATCTGTGGAGAATGCATTATGAAGCAAAGCATAAATATCATAAAATGGTTAGTTCATGGGGCTTCTAATTTCAGAAACATCACAAAATGCTAATTCATAGTCTTCATACTGGCACAAAAATATTTCAGTGAATGTCGTGAGGGTAAATCCCTGTTCTTGTCCTTCACTTGGAAAATGCTGCAGCTTAAAGAAACTTAAAAGCTCCAATAAAACTTACAGCAAACCAACTTGCTGGAGTGTTCATCTACACTTCAGTGTATTCTGAGTGGGAAAAAAAGCATAGTGCCTTCAAAATAGTCCAGAGGGGAACTAAAGTAATGAAAGAATGGGTTGCATTTTCTTCCCTTTTACCTGCCATATATTAAGAAATGCAGTTCTTTCCCACTGGTACAGGTCATCTTAAAAAGTGGCAGAGCTGCACCTTCAAGTTCATTTACTAATTGTAATGGTACTAAAACACAGCAGAATTAACATTATTTCACTGTCTATGGCTCTAGAAAGAAACAGGTCAGCCTGTTGGGCAGAGGCATAGGCATCTGTGTGCATTTTAAAGTAGGGAGTGAGTATATGGCAGAGGTGACAAGTCTGGGTGAGGAGAGAAGAGGGCATATTGAGTAGACAAAATATGAAATACACTGCTTACAAACCCCACTCCTTTTAAGGACGGAGGAAGCACAGAGTATTTTCTCACTTTGTGATATGAATGTGTGAAAACTTCATCCACAGATGTTGCTGTATCGATTTGGCCATATTTTCAAGTATAATTCATCTTGAAAATGTAAGGAGAAGGTAGATACATAGATTTATTTTGTATATTTAACACTGTAAGTAACAGAAAAAGTTTAGACAAAATTTCACAACTGTTAAGACATAAGTGTGGGGTGTCCCTTTGCTCCTGACTGCTGCCCTGCAGTGCTCTGAAAGAGCAAACCTTTAGAGAAGTTCCAAAGATGACACACTCCTTGTGTCTCTTTTGGTCTAGTCACCTGCCTTGTGAGTGTAAGAGCTCGTGGGCAGGGCAGTAATGACCCGGGTTTGCACAAGAACATAGGATCCATACTCCATGCAACCAATGAGGTTGCATTTTGGTTTTTTTGCAACTTGCCTCTGTAGTCAGTGGGCAGTTTGGAGCCTTGAGATGGTACAGAAACAGAGAAGAACTTTTTAGCTTCTGCTTTTCTTATCCATTAATTATAAAACTTTAGTAAAATCACAAATCATCTTGTTGCACACTAAAATTTGTCAGGTGTCCTCGTCTCACCTTCCATGTCTGGTAACTTATACAGCAAGTTCAGCCTGCTGATGACTGTATGGCTGTGGCCCTTTGAGAAAAAAAATTTCAGGTTCACCTATTTACATCATATTTCTGGCAGTCTAAATCTGAAGTAAGCTTCTCTTAACCATAATTTTCAACAATAAAGCCAGCATTGATTTCTAGCCCATGCTCAGAATTACTTCAAAAGTCACAAAGTTAGGCTATCAGCTGGTGCACATTGAATGTGCTTTATCTGGGATGCGCAGAGATCAATCAATTGATGTTGGGGTTAGTGTGGAGCTCGTCGTCTCTCAAGACTGTTTATGAAGCAGGACAATGATCCTCATCAGTAGGCATTCTGATAAAAGCATGTCTACTCCTGCTGTCTTGCAGCCAGTGGTAATTATATATGTATGTAGAAAAATATTAGCTACTCCAATTCTTTCTGGGTTTTTTTTGTAAGTCGAGAGGGTGGCAATGGGAATAAGGAAGAAATGGGATCCCCCACCTAGTTCAGGCTGTGCTATTTTTTTAACATTTTGGATCATGCTTGCTTAGAGTCAGAACATTTCTTTGTGGAATGTGGCAACCTTGATTTTTGTACTGGCTATCAGAACTGTTGAGCTTGTGGTTTTATTCACTGCAAATCATCATCATTATTTACTCTTAGATGAATAATTTAGATATGTTATTTTTACGAAGACTGGAAGGAAAATTGAGTCTGTATCTCCAATGCCAGCAGAGAGTTTGTAAATTGTATTATGATGGAGTTTCTGAAATCCGGTCAGTGCTGTAGATTATTTTATATATGAATGGAAAGGAGTAAACTGCATTTACTGCAAGGTGCATTTAAATTTTCTATCATGTAGGTAAACTTTAACTTCTTAACATTAATAACATTGCATTGCTAGGAAAACAGACTTGCTCACCTTGTGTTTTTATATTTTCTTTAATTTTGGATATTACAAACAACATAGGCATGGAAAGCCGTAAGAGCCGTGATTTCTAATATTGGGTAAAGCACAAATATAAAATATACTTGAAGCTCAGCTCTAAGTAGATTATAAACATTTAATATAGAATGTTATCATAATATTCAGAGCACCAAATTGCAGACTTCTGTCACCCACTTTCAGGCATGCTTCTGAAGATCATAGTTAATTCTGCTGATTTATGGTAATGCTGTAGCACTATCATATGCAGCATCAGAAACCACTAACAAGCTTAGTATAAGCTTGGACTGAAATGGTTTGAGGTTTAAATTTCTGTAACGATTATAAACTAGAGGGAGTGAAATCCCACTTCAGCAAAAAAATAAAAGTGTCTTGTTACAATTCAATATTGCATCCTCTCTCTCTCCCCCTCTCATTCCACCCCCCTTTACTTTCGCTTCTCTCTTTAGCTTCTCTGAGGAGCCATATTTGAGAAAAGTAATTTTAAATTGTGACTGGCATTTTTAAATTTAAAAATAATCCTTTTTGTATGGTAATGCGCTTTATAATTAGAAGACACAATGTTAGCATTTATTAGAAGTAGAAAAAAAAGCTAGGCTGAAAAGTATTAAAATCAACTAGATTTTTTTTGCCCATTTCATTTGAACTGATAGCTATTTATAAAACAAATCTGATGACTTTGCCAACCCTTTCCATAAACATTTTAATAACGTATGTCATATTTAACTGTCTCAGGGATACTGTGGACTGCAATTACCATAAAATCTGTTTCAAAACTCACTGTAACTTAGGGCTAGTATGAAGCTAATGAAGGTGTGCAAAGAGAAAACATTATGAATCAGAACTTTAAAGGATGTAAATTGCAGTGCTATTGCTTCATATTCAATAATTCATTGCATTCATATTCATCAAAGGAGCTACAGTAAGTTATAGTTGTTGGGAATCTACCTGTGCATTTTTATCTTTACACACAGGGCTCCTGTCTCTCCTGTGCCTTTACGAGGGGTGTGCCCAGGAGACATTTTTGGCAAATGGCCAACACTGTACTACAAATAAAGAACTTTGGGAACCTTGGCATTGATTTATGCAGCATATTGCCATTTTCGAATTGTATATTCCCTGCTCACACCAGCCAAAATGGCTTTTTCTCTCTATAGTCTTATGCAAATGTAAAAATTGCTCAACATTTTGAAAGGATTTGAAATGTTTACTTTCTGGACATCAAATTTGATAGCAACAATCAAGTCATGGTATCAGAGTGTCGAATCTTAAACAAAAATGGTTTTAAAAGTTAGTATGGGCAGGTAAAAAAAAAAAAAGATAAACCCTTTCTGCCTCTCCTCCTGCCCCCAGTGTTATCATTCAAAATTCAGGTCAAGCAAAACAATGCAAAGAAAAAGAGCAATAATGAAGCATCAAAGAAAACCATGATGAAGCATCAAAGAAAACTTTGCTGTATTGGGCCAAATTCAGGTGTACTTGTTGACTTCAATGGGACTATGAATTTTTTTAAACAAGAAAAAAAATAACTGTCAATTCTATGTAATTTAATGAAGCTGAGCCACATCTTGGTTACAGTAATCATGATTGTTCCTCCACATTGCCTTTTTCATCCCAAATGCTTACAAATAGTATTCATAACTTTAACAAAACTCATCATCATGTTCACTAACACTTCTTTCACAATGAAGTTCTGAAGAATTTGTCATCTTAATCCATCAGCATTAGGATGTGCTCCAGTAGTTGACTGTATGGTGATGAGTTTTCTCTTCACCATGGGGAAATTGATGCTGCCACCAAACTCATTGTTTGATCAGTGTCCCCCCAGAATTATGGGTTCATAATCTTCAGCACTTCCCCCCTTAAAAAAAGCACGTGGAATCTAATGCCTTTTGTTGAAAAGCTGTTCAAGGACATCGGCTTTTCTGGGATCTGAACCCCTGTCTCTAAGTTCAGCTGTTTTGCATCTGCTGCCAAAGCTCCCAATGTGGCCAGTGGTCAAAGCTTTTTACACTAAAAATGTATCTAACCGGTTCTGTTTCTTTTTCTCCATCAGTCTAGCAGAGGTGTGAGAAGGAAGCCACCAGGTTCTGTAAGATCTGGGAGGGCTCATCATCTGATGTTGTAACACCGACTCCACATGCTACAGCTTTCTTTTCAGGATGTCACTCTCCCGCCTCCACACTCACCACCAAACAAACATCGAAATCTACTACTGTTCTCCCCATGCACTCCATTTTCTTCCAATCTGAGAGCCATTTGTGTGTATAATTGAAAATTAGCAGTGCAGCTGTTTGAAGAGAGTAATTTATCACAGCACATTGTTCGCTCCTGACACTTTAGACCTGGCTCTAACAAGGCAGTGGTTGCTGGGGGTTGAGCTGCAGAAAGTGATTCGGCTGTAATGCTGCGTTTCCCCTGCTTTGTTGCTAATTGTAGCCTCTTTTTCTCCATTGAATTGGGAGTTGAGTAAAAGAGCTTGTTTGCTCTGTGCGACGAGGCTGCCAGGGCTGCTTGGGCTATTATCACAAGATACTCTTGATCTTTTGAAAAGCAGGAAATAGAATTTTTCTCCAACAGGGAAAGTAATTTGCGATGCGTCCATTAGTTCTTCATTAAAGCAAGATTAAATTGCACGGCAAATCACATCTGTGTTTGGATGATTAAAGGGTGGCATTTTAGAGGCCAAAACTAATTACTAGCCAAAATGAATGGGAGTGAAAAAACAGTCATGTTTTTACATTAGATAGTGTGGCTTGTAATTAGATTCAAGCTAATTCCACTATTTCTTCTCATTTAATGAGATGAGCCTGTCCTCATCTTTTTCTAGGCCATGCTAACAGCCCCAAATGTATAATTTTGATAATACTGAGAGTTTACTTTATTGAAATTTCTTAGCTACCTGCCACAAGTGACTGTTCTGTCTAGTGTGCTTCATTATATATCAACAGAAGCTACTATGCATGGCCCAAGCAAGCATCTCAAACAGTCTCTGAACATTTGTATGTATGTATATTTACATAACTGTGAATTTGTGTGTCTATACATAAACACATATAAATATAATGGCCATGATATATGTATATTTATTTTTGTTAGAATTCAGGAATGTTTGAAAGAGTGTTGAAGGAAACAGTGATAGGGATTTGAGTATCTGGAAACTAAAATTCCTTTAAGTATGGAGATTTGTGGAGGAAGTTGTTCCTCAGGCATTAGGAGAAGGAGGTAAATAGGTACATCAAGCAGTGAATGGTTGAAATTACGCAGTTATTGCCTAGAGTTTTAAAAATGAGGCTCTGCTAGCTTTTATTAAAGCAACAACTCTCAGTAGACACTTGAAACTGATAGCTGATTCCAAATGATCTAGTAATTCATTAACTTCAGGATATATTATTTTCCCAAAATAAAAAATTAATGTTTCTTGTAAAGAGATGCTGCCAATGAAATGTAGTGCTATTTCTCCTCTTCCTGGGCTCCTGTATTGAGAAGGAAGGAGGTATAAAGGGACACAAATTGGATGAATAACAGGCCCAGAGAAAAGGTGTTGTTCCTTGCTTCTACTCCACAGAGATGCTCTGGAAAACAATAGTTTGGAGGTATGTTACCTGTTCTGTAAAATTTCATTTCAGGTACTCTCTGACACAGATGTGGCCAAGCGTGCATTCACAGACCTCTAATGAATACTCCTGGGTATTATAAAGCAGTAGCTGGAGTGGGGCAGATGGGAAGAAATTCAGAGACTACTCCATATCAGTGCCTCTGATCCTCCAGTTTCCAAAGAGGTTACTGGAATCTGGTAGTAAGCCTGTAGCTAATACTTGAAGACTGGAATACTTCTGTGCTCCTAGCTCTACACCCAGTAGAGAATTCAAGAAAAAGCTTTCAGGAGATCAGGCCCTGTGAGCTATCTATAGAACAAACAAACAAGAGAGCATGAAAGAAACCTTGAAGTCAGGAAGACAGACACCTTGAAGAATTTATAATTCTTTTGCCTGTCCTGCAAAACTTACTATTACTGGCTGTTCATCTATTTTAATGAGCTTACTATTGGCATTTTAATACCTTTAACATAAGTGTATAATCAGCCAATTGCATGTGTTTTAGCACCTTCTTTGGAGCATACTTTTGATGACTAACTGACATGTATTCTCTGTGTCTTCCAATTCCCCAAGGCTGGTTTTTTTTTGAGATGGCCAATGCCATTCTCAGGGGAATTTGCCTTTGTCTTTATTTGCCCTTTCCTTACTATTCCCTAAACTTTTGCTGTTGACCAGTGCCAGGAGATCTACAGAAGAGGCCTTTGATTCAGTCCAGAATGGTGAATGGCATACTTACATTCTCAGCACTTTCTGGACTAGTTACTGCAGGTTGCTCCAAATAGACCCTTAAGGAAGAATTTGTGAAAATGCTCTATATTAATTTATAATGCATATGTGTATGTAGAGCTGTACTTTCATAAACCAAATTTAAATATGAGTAACATCAGAGTTCCCACTACCTGTAAAATTTCTTAGAGCATTTTTCACTAACTTTTCTTCTGATGCTTTTCTGTTTTCTATGAAACTTAGGACTGTCAACATTGTGGTTCATTTGTTTGCTGCGTTCTTTTTACTAAGATTGTTGGTTTATACTCACTATAGCAGATTTCCATGGAAAATTATATTTGTAAAGCAAAGTCATGAAACTGCCTCCTGGCACAATATCATAGGGGTAATTAAGCTTACTTCTGATTGAGTTTTAGAGACTCAGGGTTTCTCTAGAGAAGCAACAATGTATTCCATGATTGCCAGTTTCATATAAATTTACTTTTGACACCGTGTTAACCAAACTGTGAAAATAATGAAGAAGTTCTAGCAAAGAAAAAAGTGAGCTTCTTGACTGCACAACTGAAAATACAGGTACAAAGAAGAGAAATCCCCCTTGATCATGGGGTCCTTTCTTGCTTCTCACTTAGGAACTTTCAGACAGCCACAGAGGCTGACTTCATTGTATTTCACCCCATGAAAGCAGTAGTTGCTTTTGTCTCATGAAATTTCCATAATGATTTTTTTTAATGACTTGTCTCTACTACGTATTATTTGTGTTATCTCTGGAGGTTGATTTCTGATTAATGAACACGAAACTTGCAGCTTGGTTTTAAGGATTATTTAATGTCAATGTAGTAATCAGGAGTCGCACATGGCACAATTTTAAACATTATTTCAAAAGTATAGTAATATTCTATTACATGTATAATATAATGCTCACTCTACATTATATCTTATCAAAGATGTATATACTATATAAGATAGTTGAAAGCTTGGTACTTATGAGTGTTATATCTAAACTGCTTCTCTCTATTCTGTATCAGTTTTAGGGACTCATGCCATTGCACCTGCTTTTGAATTCTCCTAATTATAGGGAACCTTGCTTGCTAAAACAATAAGAGAAATGCTTCCTTTTATCATTGCTTGTAGCTAGAAGAACTGTCACTGATGTTCCTGCAGATATTCTGGCAAGCTAAAAGGCTTCTTACAGCTAATGGGAGTGGCTAAGAATTCACTTGAAGACAGAAAGGTCCTATTTTGTTCTAAACACCATTTATATTTTCTAAACTGTGAATTGCAGATTTCAAAACTTTTTTGAGCCCTCTGGTGACTTGGAAACCTTCCTGCAGTCATGGAACCTATAGCTTGTATTGTCACCTGCCTAACATCTTTCTTTTAAACAGTATATGCAACCATGGCTCTTGTAATTGTCTAAACAAAATACTTAAAAATTCTGGAGAAGTTAGTTTTGGCTGCAACTGTGGTTCCCAGAGTGTTTTCGACTGAGTATCACCCTCAATAGTAATTGATGTAAATTTTGATTAATATTTCCAGGCTCCCTGTGACTGGTCTATCAAAATGGCAGCCTTCAGGTGAGTAACAAGCATTCACACAGTTTTTTTAGTCTTTCTGGATGAGTAGTAAGCAATAACTTTTGGACTCAATCATCCAACTCTATGCATGCAAGTAAGTTGTCCAAATATCTTTACCACAGTGAACTTGAAAGCCCAAGATATGGCAAAATACAGATTTAATTTATTTATTTGCTATAAACAGAGGAGCTTTAAAAATTACAATTAGTTCTGAGAACTAAAGAAGTAGTAGAAGACCAGATTCTTTTCCTTCTCGGTATATATCAAGGTAATTCAAATTCTCTAGTTGCTTCTGTTTACTTTCCAGAGAATGAAGCGTAACTGTTAAGATGTTGGCACAACTACATGTCACTGTATGTATAGACATGTTTTTTAATTTTTCTTTGATATAATTAGAGAAGTCATTAAATTTGAGGATCTTCTAGTACAAGGGAGATACAACAGGACTTTTCAAAGAAACAGACAGACAAAGAAAGGGAAGATAAATATATGCAAGACTACTAGATCACTAGATTTTTTTCAAAGGATTATAAATTCATACAACAGTTTACAGACTTCTGATGAGGAAAGATAACCAACAGATTAATTGGTAATAGTGACTTCTTAACCTTTTTGATTATTGGAAGTATTTGTATGATTGTGTTTGTAGAAAGTTTGGTCATAGCTCAAGAAATACTGGGAGGAAAAGTGAGTTGTGCAGAGGTGTTTAAGGAAAGAGGACAGTTTTATGGCCTGAAGCAGAAGGAAAGGCTTTCTGGGCAAAGATACCTTAAGAGACAGGAAGAAGGTGGAATAGATTATGAGGACAGCAGCTTCAGCAAGCTAGAGACAAGATTTGACTGGAAGCAAGGAGGGTGAGCCAGCATCATATGACTATCCAGCTACTACTTGCTTTCACTGGCATCATAAGTGAAATCTCAGGAATAAAATTTTATTTGAGACAGAATCATTTACCAAAGTCATGATCTTGGCATTCAATGGAGATGATGTAATTAAAAAGGTCGATCAGTTCTTCCAGTAACAAATCCCGTACTATGACAAATAATATTCAGGTCACACTTCTCCTTTGAAGTTTTAATGGCCACTACAATTTTATGTTAGTCACTCACTGATGTTTGAAGTAAGCGTGCAAAGATTTAGCTGTCTCCATTTGTCTATAACTACTTTAGAAGCTTCTGAAGGCACTGAGCTCATAAAACTGTAGGCTTCAAAGAGCTTATTCAAAGATTCCTTTTTTGCTGCAGCCACTTATCAAAGGGACACTTTTAAGATATATGTCTCTATAATAAAATGTTTTTTAAAATATAAAACTGACAGTAGGGATGTCTGAAACAAAATCTCCATTGGCTTCAATGGCAGTAGAACTGAGTTCCATAGTTTTAAGAATAATATTTATATTTCTACAAATAATGTTATAGTTAAGCAAGTTGCTAATATAAGGAAGCAGAATTAATTTGCCCCACCTATTTTTTTCTATCCTAATTTTTTGAACTTCACTGTGAATTTAACCTTGACCTTGAAATCAAATTTTAAATTTAATAATGCTGAAAATTGTCTCTCCTAAAGAAAATAGAAACTAATTGATTCTAAGTAGAATTCTTCCTATTGGGCAGATGCAAAACTGAAAAGTCATTAGAATAGTAAAGTTAGATTTTAATTTATTGAAAAATAGGACAAGAATCCTATCATTTATCAGTTTCTTGAGATATAGTACATGATACTGGATAAATCATGTGTCCTCACATTATTTAATATCCCCTTTAAAAAATAATAATAATTATTGCCTACATCATATTCATAGTGGCTCTCTTGGCCCAACCAGTTCCTAAAAAAACAGCAGCAGAATTCCATTGACTTTGCAGTTTATTAGATCAGCCCTTTAACTCAGCATCTTAATTTCTGTGAAGAATCATGGGCTTGGGGGGAATGTGGAAGTGGATGTCTGTGAAATAGATATGATATCAACCAGCAATGATTTTAGAGATGCATCTTTATGGTTGTAAAGTGCTCCTACTTGTTCCTTATTCTGACAGCTTGGTGTCTTGTTTTGTTTGCTCCAACAGTGGACATCATAACATCATAACATCACAATCTGTTGCCATGGAAATGGCTGTGAGTTTGCAAATTCAGCTTTGTGTCTTCACAATGAAATCAGATAAAAATAAATAAATAAATGGACAACAGGCCCCTGTTTAAGAACAAAAGCAATATGATTAAAAATTCAGGCCTAAAGCCTTTGTCTTCAGGGGTAGCTCACCATATGAACTCATTTTGAAGTTACTTTTCATTGTTACTTACATAGTTTCCCTGGCTGCTTTGGGAAGGGAATGCCACATTAAGTCTGCTTGAACACTGCCTAGCAGAATGGCCTGATTCAAGCCTCCAGACTTATTACAGTACAACTAAATAATGATGAAATTATGATAATGATACTGTAAACATAGCTATTAGCATGGGAAACAGCCATCCAAACATAGGATTTCAATTAATTTTCTGCATTTTCAATACTGTAATATATCTACCACCTCAGTCACATAAGAGCCTGCATTTAGTGCACATTCTGTTGATTCACAGTTTGGCAAGATTTTGAAATCATCTTACATGATCATCCCAAAATAATTATTTCCCTTATGCTGTTCTGAAGTAATTCCCCCATGTATGTACTTTCCAATTACAATTGACTTTATTCTGAAATAATTTATCTGGTTTGAATAACAATCACTTTTCTGAAATAAAATTATTATTCCTCTTCTCAATTGTGCATTGTGATAGGATGAGGTACAATGGATTTGAGCTGGAGTACAAGATGTTCCACTTCAACATGAGGAAGAGCTTCTTTACTGTTGTTGAGTTGTACAGCACTGGAATAGACTCCACAGAGAAGTTGTGGAGTCTTCTTCTCTGGAGATGTTCAAGAGCTGTCTGGATGCATTTCTGCCTGATCTGTTCTAGTCTTGTCCTGCTTTGGTGGTGGAGGTTGGACTTGATGATCCTCAGAGGTCCCTTCATTCCCTAACATTCTGTGATTCTGTCATTATTATTTTAGAATAATATTCCCTACAGCAGAAAATATCATGGAATGCATAAATAATTGTGTGGTAGATCCTTGGTTTACACAAAACTTCAGAATCTTGACTTTTTAAACAAATGTGTTAAGCATCTTTTCTTCTGCAGTAGCACTATCCCTTTACTGAATTTAATAGAGGAAGAAATTTGAGGAGTGCACGATGTCTATGATCGCTGTTTTTAAGATGCTCGTTATTTTGAATTCCTGACTATTTCTGGAACACACAATACTGCTTGGAAAAGCATGACCCTGCTCATGGCCTGCTTTAGAAATAATGCAGTTGCCAATCAATGTAAATTAGCATTGCTGCTATTTGATAAATATCTACATTCCATGGTCTTCATCATTCAGTTCTGAAATATGAGGGCAAATGATGAACTTGCTTGCAGTGTTGTACAAAATTCTGTTTTCATCTTGGCAGAACCATTTTGGAAAACTGATAATACAGTCCTTCTCCTAATGTCTTAGACTGAACTTATGTTTAAATTAAAGAGTTTACCTTTGCTGGGAGATGGACCTGACTGATGATTCATTGCTATCAGACAAAAGTACATTCTGTAAACCTTATAGTCTTGTCTTTTGAAATAACTTTGATAAACTGGAAATCTAGACCTCTTGTTTTACTTCTTTTTTAATCCTCAAGATAGCTGGAACATAGAATTCGAGGGTATGCCCCAGTTTACTGAGACCAGTCCCTCGCAACTGTAGGCAACTATAGAGAGTTCACAGAGTTTATCAGTTCACTGATAAAGTAGAGAAACCTAGACACAGACCAAGACCCTATATAGTAATATTAAGACTTTTGGTTCAAAATCTCAAGTTTTGAATGCTTCAATAAGCCAGGAAAGGCCCTCTTCTGGACACTGGCAGTTTTTTCAAAGCCAGTGTGGAAACTGAACTCCCCACACCCCCAGTACTGCCTGTGGTAAAACTTTGCTCCTCTCTGAGACAATCCCAACAGTAAAAACCAAGGTTGTGCAGTTCTGATAAACTCTGGATTACAAGCTGTGACTAGTTACTTTGATGAAAAAATCTTAAGTAAGTGAAATTTATAATCTATTTATGGTAGAATTAGATCTAGAGGGAGTTGTTTTAAAGTGGGATTTAATTACCAAGTCCTTAGATGCTCCATGTAGCTGCTATCTAACTTTGGAGACGTGTGTATTCCATAGCTGTACATGCTTTAAATTTCTCCAAATGCCTAAAGTTCTACATAAAGTTCAGCCTATGCATTATGCTGCCTCACAGGTAAGAGAAGTGGAGCACATGGGCATGTTCCTTCTCAGGAGGTTGTTGTGTTTTATGCATTTATGGAGCCAGAGAAAAGATGAATACTTGTGATTCTTCATTTTAGTGGTTACATTTCAGCCTATTGCAGCCAACAATGTCTTTTTTAACTATCAGTCATAAGAGTAAGTACTGAAGTGATCCTGGGACATTTGGTTTTTGCTGTACAGTGGTTTTTAAGGAGAATATGTTTCAAGACTCCTTTAATCAACATTTTCTGGCAAAAAAAAACCCTTTTTCTTTATAACAAACTCTTGGATATTATCAGTGATCATTATGGTTCATACCTAGCTAATGAATCTTTATAATGTGAAGTTGATCAGACTAAGTGTTTACTGTAGAAAGAATAAAAAGGCCAAAACAGTTATTGCACTAAATCGGAATATTTTGAGAGCTACTGAAATAGTCTGCTTTCCAAATGATAGTGTTAGCAAACAGCTACAGACTTGGAACTGCTTTCATTAGAAATGTATAACTTGGCACAACTACAGCAAACAGAGTTAGCCAAAGGTTCAAAAGAATGACAAATTAGTTTTCATAAATGCAGATCAACTGTAAAATATTTCAGAATTGCCCCATGCAAAGGGCTGCAATAGTGTGTCTGGCTAAAGGGGCATATTGTATACAAGCTTAAATTTTGCTGTGTCTATTTCAAACCCAAAGACAGGGATATGCACAGAAAAGCTTGTCTTCCTACCATTTAAAGCTTTTGGTCTCATAAATTGTACTATCTTTCTGTGCTTTGTATCACTTGCTTATAGAATAATAGCATGAACCACTGAAAATTTATAAAGGTATAGGAGCAAACACATATAAAACAAACAGCTTGAGGACAAAGCTGTGATCACATGGGACCAGTTCTTTCTGAGGCCTTATTAGTTCCTGGATGTAAATTTCATAGTATATATTGATATTCAGTGAAAAATAATTACTAGAGGCATTATGAGCCTGATCACTTACTGTCAAAAGCAAAAGCTATGCTTGTTTAATAATGTAAATAGAATGGGAACTGTTATGTCTGAACCATTTAGAATGATATTACAAGAATATGAAAACAGGATTTGAAACAGTGCAAGAGGGATCCCATGTGAATTTGGATTGAAGAGCAGGCTGCAAATTCATACTATCAACTATGTGTATTGAGTAGACCTTGTCTGCTCATCAGGAGTCAAATGCTTTTCTTAAATCTCTTAAGCACTTTGTTAAGATCTTTGTATGTATGGGGTCCTGGTGGACAGGGTGACAGAAGATCATCTAGTCCAACCCCCCTGCCTGAGCAGGATCACCTAGACTAAGTCACCCAGGAACAGATCCAGGCGGGTTTTAAGTGTCTCCAGAGATGGAGACTCCACAACCTCCCTGGGCAGCCCATTCCAGAGCTGTCACCCTCACTGTGAAAAAGTTTTACCTTGTGTTGACCCTAAACCTCTCATGCTCCAACTTGAGCACAATAGTCCCTCAAAAAGCTTATATATGATGAATCTTTCTAAGAGATGATCATCTAGTGGTGCAATCTTCTGATCAATTCTCATTTTAAATATTGAGTTAAAATAACATAGAATATGCTGAATAGCAAAGGTTTGCTGTAATTTGACCAAGATGGGATTCTACGAAAGTTCATAGATAATGGCTTATAAGTTACAACTGCCTCATTTTTGTAGTTCTCTGTTATACATGTATATATAATACACCCTGACTTTTATGGTCAGAAATATGTCCTAGTTTGGACAAGTATTATCTTAAATTTTATAGAATGTGAGACCTGAGGTTTATAAGGAGACAAGGAGAATTTCTTACAGAGAGGATGGTTAGGCATTGGAATGGGCTGCCCAGGGAGGTGGTGGAGTCCCCATCCCTGGAGGTGTTTAAG
>JANHGL010023112.1:0-27603 GCA_024611195.1 Ceyx melanurus | reverse complement strand
GCTCTAAGGTCTCCCCAGAGCCTTCTCTTCTCCAGGCTGGACAACCCCAGCTCCTTCAGCCTGTCCCCACAGCAGAGCTGTTCCAGCCTCTGAGCATCTTTGTTATGCTGTAGGTCTGGGAAGGTCCAGTCACTACCCTTCCAGCTCTGCAGCCCAACCCAGCCTAGCAAGATGGTGAGGGGAGACGGATGAGCCTGACTGACTCCCCAAAGTGCTCTGAGATGTCTGCATGGCAGAGCTGTGTGAGGGCTGAGTACTGCGGGCAGGGTGGTTGCTGGGAGTTCTGGTTTGGCCCCTGGATGGGTGGCTGGCCCTGTTGTGTCTGTGCTGCACGTAGTTTTGACTGGAGCTGGGAGCGGTTTCTCTGCTCGTTCATAGTTTGCCTTCTCCTTTGCACGTCTCCCACAGGAAGTGCAGATTCAGCAGGCATTGTATGCCTCAGCAGCCTGCCAGCTGCCTTGCTGAAGCTAGTTCACAATTCAAGTCACTCCTGATAAGTTTGCAAACAATGTGCAGTGATTTCTGAGCTAGATAGTGGCCGAGCTGAACTCCTTCGTTTCCAGCCTCTCAGCTGAACGAAGCTGTGCATTTACTTTGTAAAGCTCACGGGTCAAACCTGGCCTTAACATTTTGTGCTGCTGTGATATTCCATGAATCTCTTATTTATTTTTTTTTAGGAATAACTGAGTGTCATCATTATTAGTCAAGCTCTTGAATGAGTGCATGGAGGCAAAAGAGGACATATGGATCATTTTGGCTTCATACGAGCCAGGAACTGAACTCAGGACTTATGATTTGCAGGTTAGTTCTTTGATCACTGGATAATTCTGTTACCCCCTTTATAACACAGTGAAATAGCCTGGGAATAACTCCAGTGAAAACAAAAGCAACATTTTTTTTTTCTTAGGCTAACTTCACGTGGCAGCCTCTTGAAAGCATTAACTGAGGAACTGGCCCAGAGGAAGCAACTCCACACTGGTGGGTCATCAGCCCCAGCAGGAAACAGCAGGTCAAAGTTAGAAGGAACTTACTTAAAAGCTAATGAGTGGTGCAGCAAACACTGAGAGAAGGCATGGATCAGTAGCCAGCAGAGGGGCTTGGGGTTCTCCATCCCCATCCTTCCTCCAATTGCTCTCTGTTGGTTCACATCTGTTTAACCAGAGGGATGCCAAGGTGATGATCTCTCAGATAAGGGTTTCTAGGTGAGGCTGTGCCCTCTCCTGATCTGTGTGTGCATCACTCTCCCTGGAAAATGGGGTCAGTACAGAACACACTCTTTTATCTTACTCAGTATGTTTGTATGAAATGAAATCCTCACGACTTCAGATCTTAGCTGGGCAGATACTATTTTTTTTCAGACGTGTGTAAGGTCAATAGTCACGTGCAGCAGCCTAGAACTGGAGGACGGGTTTGACCTCTCTATGCAAAAATCAGTATAATATAGTGGCAGAAGTAGGGATATATATTGCTCCTGCCAAATGACAGCAGGGTTTTGTTTATATGTAAGCTTGGGGAAAGCTCACCTTGGTGCACTTTCCAAAGGGCATGAGGTCACATTATAGGCTGACTTAACGTTTTGAATGTATTTGTTGCTGTGCCATACATTGGCTTTGTTCTTTTCTTACTCCTCCTTTACCGTTGGAATTGGAAATTCAAGTTGGAGAAATGTGAAAGCAATTGGCCTAATCCATTCCTGTTGTTACTCCTTTTGTTTTCACTGGAGTTACTCCAAGGCTGAATTCAGCATATGATGAACAACTTGTTCTCCCAAACTGGAACTTTGGAGGTTTTAGGGATGATCACGCAACTCTGAGTCTCCTTCTCAAACAGCTGAAGCTCCCCTAAGAGGGACAATATATGATGAGTTTGGGTTACTGAATTTAGTACTACATTCTAGTAATAAACTCTTTAGTCATAATAAGACATTATTATCCATTAGAGCAATTACTTGAATGAAACCCAACTGCAAGCTCAGTGAGACTGGAAGGAAAAATCCTAGCTGTTGATCTTGATTGCCAGTTAGCAGAACAGTCACTAACCACGAGCAATTGACAAATGGTTCTGAGCCTGGTAATCCACTTTCCACTTCCATAAACTCTCACCTTTTCTGGAACCAGCTTCTCCATGGTGAAAGTCTCCAAAGAGGTTACCAGTCCTAGTCCTGCTCTGGTCAGATGGAAAAAGGAGAGTGCCAGGAGAAGATGCTCATCACCAATGGAGGACTAGGTGGTGTTTGCTTTTTTTTTTTTTGCAGGAGGAGGAATATTTCTGTTAAGAACCAAGATAAAACTCTTCACAGATCTGCAAGAATGAGCCAGTCCTCACTGCTGGTTAATTCCTCCAGTGTTCCTGTGAACTGCTGGTGGGGTCATGGCAGACACAAGATCCCCATGGTAAAATTAAGCTTTTCTTTCTGGGAGAAATAGCCATTACTGTCTCCCTGGCTTACTCCATTTAATTTACTTTCTAAACAGCTTAGATCACAAAGGGCTCCAGAAGGGGTGCAGAGTTGCAAAGGAAAGGCCTGGATGATTTTCTCTGTTTCAGACAGTCTTGTGAAAGTTGTGCTTCCTGCTCTTGCTCAGAGCAGATTTATAACAGATGCCCCTGCAGTCTTCACTGTCTGTGCTTTGAAGGGTGGAGGGTTCACCAAGTTTGCCATGCTTGGGAGGCCAGAGCAGCTTTCTGCTGAACCATGTGAATCCTGTCTGGCTAGTGGAAAAGCTCTCTGTCCCAGAGCACAGCTGACACTTAGGCAGAAGATCCCCCTCTTGTATCAGCTCTGCCACGTTGGGTCTCCTCTCCAGCTCTACTCAGGCAGCTTTCAGTGCCACCACCGTGGTACATCCTTGTTCTGGCTGAGGTTGAGCACTTCTTTTTGGATAGCATCTTAATTCTTCACTGTGAGAGTAGCTGAGCACTGGAACAGGCTGCCCAGAGAGGTGGTGGACTCTCCATCTCTGTGACTTTCAAAAGCTGCCTGGACTTGTTCCTGTGGGACCTACTCTGGGTGATCCTGCTCTGGCAGAGGGGTTGGACTAGATGATCTTTAGAGGCTCCTTCCAACCCCTGACATTCTGGGATCTTCCTCCTCCTCTACTTTTGCTTCTGACCCAGGGAGTGGATGCAGTTCTCCCTCCAGACCCTCTCTGTTTGTAGTCATCCAATCTGCAGTTAGTACCTCCACAGCTGACTGCCATGACTACCAAAGATGGTACAGATCACACTAAGAATAGAAACAGCATATCAGAAAAGGGCATTTATAGTGTTAATTACAGTTAACTGGAAAGAGAGGAAGTGCTTCCCTAACTTCTTAGCTGATGCACCAGGTTATTTTCATTGTTTTTTTCAACAGTTATATAATTAGTAAGCAGGGAGGAAGAAGCCTTTGCTTTTAAAATGAAAATAAAGCAGCTTCCATTCTTACTTGCCTTGACATTTCTCTCCACAGCAGAAAATGCACCATTAATAAGCTGATAGGTGTAACACTCAATGAGATACTGTTTTGCTTGATGTGAGGAAGCTGCAGGGAGAAGGCAGAAACTTTGATGTGTTCCACACAGTTACTGACCTCGTGGCTCAGTGGAGCAATCACCAGATAGCCAAGGAAAACTGAAGGAATAGTTAAAAATCTTACAAACTACAGCATGGAGAGATTATCACACCAAACTTGGGTTGAAGTTCATATAGCAAGGAGGATCTCTGTCTTTCTAGGAACTGCAGCTCCTACTGTCAGATGTGCTGGCCCAAGACATAATCACTTCCCCAACTTTACATGGTCATCAGGAGTGCTGTAATTTGGACAAAGGCTTTTGGAAGGTTTCATCACTAAAAGAAGCATGTTGCTGCCTAGAGCAAGCACAGAGGACGAGGGGCTGGTTTTTCCCTTCTGTGGCCATATTTCTGCAAGGTGCCCAAACAGGGTCTAACTGTCTGGATTTATACAACAGGGGTTTGGCAGAGTTTAAAGGTGGGACCTGCTCAGCTTCCCAGTCCACGAGCCTTGCCTTCTGGGAGCCCAGAACTAGCTAAGTCTGTAGGCTTGTGCCTCCAGCCCTGCTGTGCTCTTAATTTGTCTTCCCTTTGGGTTTTTGCTTCACTTTCCTTCAAGCATTTGGCTCTAGGAGTTGAACTATCTTATTTTTTCACTTTGAAACTCTGTTCCTTCTAGCTATTGAGCCACCTGGGAACTGCAGAACCTAAGGGTTAGGAAACTAGAAGATTAAAAGAAAAACAACGTCAAGAACTCTATTGTCTTAATTCCTGGAGGAGGCAGATTGTAACTCATGTTCTTGAATCCTGTGGCTTAGGTGTGCAGCCCATTTCTTCTGTAAGCTGTTGGGTTTTTTTTAATTATTTGCTTTGCCCTGTGAAGTATTTGCCAAAGGACTTGCTTCTATTCCCAGGTTAGCAGTTACGCCTGTGGAGAAAGACTAACTGCTTTAAAAAATGAGTCAAATCTAGGTGGAGGACACAGATAAGCAGCCTGGCGTGGACAGTGGGTGGGAGTATTTTGGATGACTTATTCCTCCTCAAGTGACACGATTCTACACTGTAGTTGTTCACTTCAGGCACAAACTTTCCTGAAACAGGGAAGTTTGGGTTCTGGGTTCAGCTGCGAGCTGAGTTCTGGGTTCACCACTTGCCAGGTGAGCATCCCTGCCTCTCCCTGAACAAAACCACAGCTCAGTCTTGGCACCAGATTTCTCCCTTGGTGCCCTGCTTGAGTGCTGCCTGTCCCGGGGAGCTGTGAGCTGCCAGTTGGGGGGTTGTTTGCAGACCTGTCTGCAGAGGTTGCTGGAAAATAAAGCATCGAGTGGTGCACCTCTGGGCCAGGACCTGGCAAGGGCCGTGCATTTTTTTTTCCCTTGAACTTTGCTGAAATGCACGTCCCTACTTCAGGACCTTGAAAGGCTGCTTCTCTAATCTCCCCAGAAGGATTACTGCTGCTGGAAATCATGAGGGCTTGGACTAGCTATCAACTTTATCAGGAAAGCTTCTTTCCGGCCAAGCTAGGAAGGGCTTTGCTAAGCGGGAATCTTGGGTTGAAGCTGCTCTGCTCATATTTCACAGATGGCCTCCAGGAATGATTTACTAGGAGAGTAAAAGATTAGCCAGATTCCTCCAACTGCATCTCGAGTCATATAAAGCACTGGGTTTTTATTGGGGCCTAGGCAATACCTAATTCTTAAACCTCGTTAGTGTGTTTTACAGTGACTAATTGCCCTGTGCTCCCTTCCCTGAGAATCAGGTGTCTTCTGGTGAGGAGCCCAGGTGCCTCCACCAGCATCTCCCATGGCTTTGAAGCAGCCATTTCAGCAAAGGCTTCTCCATCTGGTCAGGTACCCAAAGACCACAGGACGTTATGTCTCTAGTTGTATTTTATTGGAGAGGTTAGAATGCTTCTGGGAGGGAGGAGGGTGAAGGGAATGTTTAAAATACACAATTAGGTGTTTCCATAAAAGTATCAAAAGCTTAGCAGAATCTTCCTATGGAGAAGAGCCGTTGCCAGAGAGTTCATGTGAACTGGGTAGGGTAAAACCTCCTGCTTTAGTGTTTTAGCTGGTCCCCAGGGCTCGGGTGAGCTCTTCTGGGGGAAGGGAAATTACCCTGTGTTTGCCTGTTATGGAGTTTCTCACATTTTTCTCTTTTACACTTGGCAGCCTGAGCTCTGTGCCTGACTCTGTGGCAGTTCCTACAGAGTTTGTCTTTTTTCAAGGACTGCAGTACTGATTTAATGTCCAAATTGGAAAAAAAAGGGTTAAAAGTGGACCTACTTTTTCCCTTAGAGTGACACCTCTTAAAGATCTTTGTTAAATTACTGTCTTCACAAAATCAAAAGATCTTGGCATTTAATCATTTGCATTACTTCCATCATGCTTTTCTTCCCTGTCCTCTAAATAAAAAAGCAATTAAAAAAAAAAAATAAAATCACTAAAGGGCTTGAAGGGATGGGGTGCCCATCAATATATGAAGTCCATGCACTGTAAAGTCTAAAACAATATTGGCATGTGCTGATCTCATGTAAACAGTCCTTGGTTTATAGCAGTTGGAGATGAGAGCTCTGAGACTCACTGGGGGAATCAACCCCTAGCAGAAATGTTTAAACTATTTGGGTTTTGGCCAAGAAACTAAGAAAAGAGTTTTTTTGTATCCTCCTTTTTCTCTGCTGTGATCTCCTCACATACAACACTCAAAGCTACATAAGAACCAGGGATGAGAAGAAACAGCCCTGACAGCCTTGTCCCTGGGGCATCAGAAGAGGTGGAAGATGCAGAGTCTGCCCTATAAGCACAGAGATAATAAAATTTGCTACTTTTCTGATCTGTTCATCACCATTTATATGCTGAACCTGCTCTCTGGCAGTTCCTTTTGGTTGAACCTATGGCATAAAGGAGACAGAAGCAGCCCCTGGAGTCACATTGATAAAAGCTCCCCCACCACAGCTCTTCAAGGCTAAAGTTTGGCCACAAACTATAGCAGGATGGGGGAAAAGCCATAAAAAATACAGGAATGCAGAATTTCTTCCTCTCCTTAGTGAAATAAAATGTGTGAGTGCCTTTCCAGGCTAGGATATAATCTACCATCAGTTGTGTCCTGTAGAAGAGCTGTGCGTTGGCATCTGTTGTATATACAATTTTTTCAAGCCTATCAGTTAGTGAAACAAACCCTGCAGTATTTATTTTCAGATGCATTGTGGGGAGGACATAGTCAACTGACCTTCAGGAACAAAATATTATGACTAAACATCACTTTAAAAGCAAATGTGGTCCTTTGATGTTTAAAAGAAAAAAGAAAGGCAAAAAAAAAAGAGTATTTGTCAAGCCTGTGTTTATGAGGGCAACACCAAATCTCAGAGGATTACTCTCCACAGCAAGTTTTGAGGATATTAAGTAAATACCCAGATTTTATCCATAGATTGCCAGAGCAGGGGATCCCTGGGATTGCCTGAATGTGATCTCCTGCCAGTGACCACCAAAGGTCTTGGAGCCATACAAGACCTAACCAAAGACTGCGTCTCCACCTCTCATTGCCAAACAGATGGGGCCACTGATAAAGGTTTGAAAACACACTGCCAAAGGTGGAACAATGAACAGGAAGAATGAGAAAAGATATAGAAGTGAATTTCCTTGATTTTTTGAATAATATTCTCATTATTTTTAGATGTACCATCTTTTTGACAGATGCACTGAACGGCCACCTGGGATCCTGACTTCTTACTCTGAAAAGGCATCAGGCCACGATTCCAGCCCTCTGCTCTGCATCCCATCTCTGCATGGCTGGAAGTGTGAGCTGGCAGTGTGGGGGCAGCTGTGCAATACACTGCTGTAACATGTTCCTCTTGCCATGCCCTCCTGCTTTTTGTTCTGCTCTTCTTGGGTACTGTTCTTGCCAATGCAGCAGCAGATCTGCTCCTACAGAAAGGGCTGCTCTCTGTGTGCTGCCCTCATCCACACACAGACTGAAGACACCCCTTTCCAAAATCAAGCAGGAACTAAACAAGTAATGAGCTAAAAGGAAAGGAAATTGCTTATGAAGTTACAATCTTACTTCAGATGCCTATTTCTCAGTGATTTTTATTGCTCTTTGTCAGGATGCTGTCCGATCACGGCCAGGAGTGCAGCAGCCCCAGCTCACATCCAGCACAAGGATGATTGCTCAGCACAGGCAAGGGTAAGAGAGGAAACAGCTGTGAGCTCTTTTTGGAGCATTTGCTCTTATTTATCCCCTTAGATGTGTAAATAATCTTTCATATCACTTTACAAAGTGTGATGGAGGAGAAGGTATTTTGTAATGCAGTCATTTCTGTCTTTCCTCTTTATTTTCCTGCTTGGGCATAGAAAGGAAATCTGGTTGTTAATTTGAAAGCATTTGTAGTGGTGATGGCATCATAGGCATGAAAATTCACAGGACTCTGGCAAGCACGAATGTATTGAGTCTTTTCAATGAACAAATGAATCCTGTAGAGGATTCCCATTTGTCATGAGAAACCCACAATACCATGGGACAGCTGTTTGCTGATGATCTGTATCTCAGATGTAAGGAACCAGAGCAAAACCCCAGAGGCAGGTAAATCATTCTTTATAAGGAAAAACATCCCATAGAATGAACATTTGCTATAAAAAATGCTTTTTTAGGTTTTGCTCGCTAACTGTCATGATCAAAAGCATGGCTTAAGATGAATAAATCATGGTCTTTTAAAATCTAGTGCTCCAGTGCCTTCCAGACCTACCAGTCTCTCATCACCCTCACACTGAAGAACTTCTTCCTAATTTCTAATCTGAATCTACCTTCTTCCAGTGGTGAAGCTGTTACTCCTCATCACTACAAGCCCTCATAAACAGCCCCTCCCCAGCTTTCTTTGTAGGCCCCCTTCAGATACTGGAAGGCTACAACAAGGTCTCCCCAGAGCCTTCTCATTTTCAAGCTGAACAACCCCAACTCTCAGCCTGTGCTCATAGAAGAGATTCTCCAGCCCCCTGATCATCTTTGCCACTCTCTTCTGGACCCACTCCAACATACTTTGTGCTTGGGATTACCCCAATCCATGAGAGGGACCTTGCACTAACCCTTGTTGAACTTGAGGCTTTCACACTGTCACACAAGGATCTTTTAACCAACCAGAGGTGCTGCCATGAAGCTTAAGGAGGAGAAATAATACCACCTGAGCTCCCCACGAGCCTCCCTGTTGGTATGTTTTTAGTGATGACTCTTGTAAATGAATTCTATGTCAGGAAATTCTGCACTGAGCTTCCCGCTGTGCTGGTCTGGAACGAGGGCAAAGCACATCTGTGTGGAAGAGCTTGCCTAATATGTATTTCCCTAGCTTTGGCAGATCCAAAGATTTCCTCCCAGCCTTTCTACTTCCCTCCACTTTATGGTAGTTTCTTCAAATAAATAAGACAGAAAACCTTGTAAATAAGGGATGACAAAAGTATGCAAATAAAATGGCAAGATTAACCCAGGTGTGAGCTCAGTATCTCTAGGCATAGGAAAGTGAAAGAATATCGAATGAAGCTTTCAAAACTTTGTTTCTCTGCCAGAGTTCATTCTCCAGACACTAATTTAGCTGCACTAGTAATGCATTTAAGTGTGTTCCTCTGTTAAGCTGTACATTCCCTACAGAGCAACTCTGCAGCAGCTGTTAGCTGCAGGCTTTCCACAGGCTGAGGTGTCTGGGTCAGCAACGCTCCTGCCTTCCACCAGCACACCCCCTGGATCTGCTCCACACACTGGTGATGTCTCTTCAGGCAAGGAGAGTTCCAAGGTGCTTTAGTTCAGCTGGAGACCCAGAAGTTCAGCTCAGCTGCTCACTGCTCCTGCCAGAGTGAGCCATCATGCCCAGGGACTCAGTGTTGTCCCTTGTCACCCCCCAGCTGAAAATAACACCAGCTTTGCTGCAAGGAGTGTTCAGCTGCATAACCTGCTGCTCCCCGTGCATTCAAGACACCTTCTTTTCTTTAAGGTGGTGCAAGGTCTTCCTTTTCCATCATCTTTGGGCATGAATTCATGTAAGTGCACCCCACAGCTTCAGGGGCTGAGACACCAGGGCTGAAGGACAATCCTGACTGTGTTGCTGCTAAAGACAGATTATTTTTAATGTAAAAGTTATTGTCTCAGGCAGCCTTCATCTCACTAGTACACAATTTCAGAATGCTTTAAATTAAGGCTTCAGGCTAAAAGTGTGTTAGTCATTGCCCATACATCTTTAGGGGAAGCAGGGCTCTCCAAAGTTATTGTTAACATTAGGCATCTGGTTTATGTTTATAATGATTTATTCAATGATGGGAGACAGGTAAGGAACCATCGTGGAAGACAAACTAGAAAAAATTGGGGTTTTCAAAGCTCTGAAGTCATTGTTAAATCAAAGTTGTCTGACTTCAAAAGGAGTACATAATTTGATTAGATTCTTTAAACAATGTACAACGCTCACAAAGTTGGCAGATATTATTAGAGGCAGAGCTGGTAGCACAGTCTGCTCTGGAGGTTGCTTGTCCCTTCTAAATGCAAGATCCTGTTCTTATGTCATGAGCCTGGCTTTTTCCTTTTTTGTTGTTGTTTTTTTTTTCTGAGAAAATTTCAGCCAAGCACTTCAACTATCTATGAGAGTTGGGGCAGAGAAGAATACATTGGGTTTTTTTTCAGTATTAGAATAATTCAGGAAATCCTTTCTTTGGAAACATCTAATGCTTCCATACTTTGAAAGGGGGACTTGAAATCCAATGGGGGAAGATGGGCTTTGTGCTCAAGATGGGCACGTTGCCATTGCCATAAGGATCTGACCACGCTTGTTTCAGTTTTATGAGGCTCTGAAAAAGTCTAGTCTGTGGATGTGCAGTAGGGCTTTGCAAGGGCTTAAATATGATTAGAGAAGAGACTCTGCTCGTGTCTCCCAGTGCCTGACTATCACCAGCCTGAGCAAGTGGTGCAACTGGTCTTTCCTGGTAAGGAGTAGCTCTCAGTAAGAGAAGGACTTTGGGAGGGACAAGAGAAAGCTCCCAGCTTGCTGGAGCAGAGATGAAGACTGTACCTGAAAGCAAGAGCTGGTGGGACAGGGCAGGTTGGGAAAGGTAGGCAGAGAGTGAAGCATCTGTGCTTGTTTGATCCCTTCTCCCCAGCCTGGCAGGGTATTCAATCATAGAATCCTGGACTACCAGCTTGGACAGGACCTCAAGGATCACCTGGTCCAGGCTTGCTTGGCAAAACCACAGTCTAAAACCTGTCCAGATGAATCTTGAGAGTATCCCATGTTGAGGAACCCACCATTACCCTGGGTAGATTATTCCAGTGGATGATTGTTCTCATTGTGAAAAGTTTTCCTCTTGTGTCTAATCAGAATCTCCCCAGGAGTAACTTACACCCACACTGCCTTCCTCTCGTGGCAGAAAACACTGGTGACACTCACAGGCACCCATCTTCATTTCCTCCAGGCACAGATGTCAGCAGAGGGTAACACAGCACTGCTGCAGCCACCCCAGGGCATGGAGCACTCACCCATGGGGGAGGAGGAGGGCAACCCCAGGCACTCAGCAGGTAACAGGGCAAAAGCTGTATCTGGATGGAGATGCTCAACTCTTCCTTCAGCTGAATATGCACTTGTTCATCTCACTTCTTCATCTCACCTGCTTTTTTGGAAAAAAAAGATGCTCTCAGCAGGTTCAGTTCTCCCCAGTGGCAATCCCAAGCTGTTGGGTGGGAGTTTTCATCTGTCCTTCTGCAGCACAGAGTGAATAAACCACTGCTACTGCTCAGTCACCTGCCTCGTTTCAGAGCAACCTGCCTTCTCACTGCAGACATGAGGTGAAGGGATGCATGGGGCTGGGCAGCCAGAGATGCTGCTGCCAGAGCAGGCTGGGAATGTCCAGTGCCTTCACCTTTCCTGCTGAATGCAATCAGGTCTACAGAACTCTAACTATACACAGGCATGCATTTACTGATTTATTTATTTTTTTCCTTTTCCCAAAACACACCTTGACCCAAGGGATGACCCAGCAGGGGTTGACATGCCTGCCAAGGAAGTGCTGTGGATTCAGGGGCAAAACACTGCTCATGGAGAACTTTCTGGGCTCTGCTATAAACTCAGCACACTTGTCCCACTAAGGTTCAGCCAGCCTTGGGTGGTGTCACCTCCAGTTCTGCTGCTGAGAAGGCTGCACCAATGTGTTTTCTCCTTGGCAACAGGTTGTTTGGGATGACCATTACCTGTCAGACCTGCAGCCACCCCGGAATGGAAATAAATGACCCATGTTTTGCACTGGTGCCATTCACCTGGGGTGAACTCCACATGTCCTGACCCGCTTCTTGCTCTTTGCCCTGGCCAAAGCACCACTTGACAGACATCCCTGGGCTGGGGAAGAGCAAGGGCTGGTCATGGCACCCTCCTGGACTGGCTCTGAGTGACGTGCCTGCCGTGTCACACGGATGGTGCGAGGACCAAACCAATGCTCGGCGTGGGAAGTTTGTGGAGCTTCTGGAAAGAAGCCAGCAGCCCGTGTCTGCTTGAGTTGGAAAAATGTCCCAGTGCTGGATCCACCCAACCCAGCTAGAGCAGGGCTGCTTGGCCAGACGACAGGCCTGGCTCTCTCCCCAAAGTGGACGAGCGCCAAAGGGGATTTTTAATTTCCAGATGCTTTTAAAATAAAAATAAAGACTCTGCTGTAAACTGGCTTTGAATGGACACCTCTCCTTCAGCCAAATAGTTGCCTGATACGGGCTAGATGACTGGGCAATAAAACCTTTCATTGCAATCTGGTGTGCCATGAGTGCTGGTGAACCCTGCATTGAGCCAGGCAGCCCGGCCGTGGTTCCCTGCACAGCCAGCCCTCCCTGCCCTGCCAGCTGCTTGCCAAGGGCCCTCTCTCTCCAGATAAAAATCTTTATCAATGTTCTGACTTATTTTTTCTTCTTTGGAAGGAGGGGGAAGTGCTTTGGGAGAGCACATTTGGTTATAGCAGAATGGGAATGAAAAGTTTTGGGGGGAATTTTGTCCTAAACATGCTATGAAGTGCTGCCAAGATCTGGGCAGGGCTGGGGACAGGATGACACTGCAGGAACCCTCCACTGTGCACCTTCCTTTGGATCCCACCACAGACACATGTCTAAGCCAGCTCTGGGTGAATCCCTCTGCAAGCAGCTTAAACCTGGCAGCTGCCAATCATCAGAACCAGCCCCATGAATCAATTTCCACTGTCTGTAGAGGTGTAGCTCACAGGGCAGCCTCAGATCTGCTACAGCTCCCTGTAACCCGTGTTTTACCCACACACCAGGCATCTGGGCATCCCAACCTGAGACAGCTGCTTCACATAACCTCATACCCAGAGTGCAGCTGGAGATTGGATTGCTTTGTGACCACAGACAGAGCTGTCTGTCTATGGGAACATAAGGGAGCTCCCATCCCGTGCCAATGCCAGTCAGGAAAGGCAATGGTGGGGAGGGGGATGCCCGAGGCTGGCTCTGTGTGTAGAGGACATGGCAACCCACTGCCCAGTCACTCACCTCCTGCTGCCAGTCATCACCTCCCCAAAATGAAGCTCACCCCTTCCACAGCAGGGCTGCCTGATCTCTTTATCAGCACAGCTCTTGACTAATTCCTCCCTGCCGGAGGCACTGTTGCCTTTTTGGGCTGGTTGGGTTTCTCTGCACCATGTTTTCTGCTGTTCCCAGCACTAAGCTAGCACACATGGGAGCCAGCTGGGGCAGCAGAGCCAGAGATGGCTGGAGGCAGTGTGGGGTGATGCAGGGTGACACAGGATGACATGGGAATGACCCGGGGCTGGAGCCTACATGCAATTCCAGGCACTGCTCTGCAGCAGGTGATCTTGGGAAAAAAAAAGCCAGTTTGGGCTGTTTCCACACCCTCTGGCTGCAGCAGGGAGGGGGAGAGGATGGGCTCATTGCAAGCAACACCAGGGCTGGTCCAACAGCACTAGAGCTGGCTGGACTTGATGGTGGTCATAAGAAAACAGAGCAAGCCTAAAACTCCTCAGCTATCCTGGAGCTCACTGTTAACAGCAGAAACGCCTGTGGTGAACAACTTCACTTGCCCATTGCACTGACCCAGAGGAGGAAACACAGCTACTGCTTATGGCCTCTGGGGGACAGAGTCAGCCCAGTGACCCCGCAGGACCACCAAGGACCAGTCCATTATTCAGTTCCTCTTGTAGCTATCTTTTGTTGTTGTTACACTGCTTTTGCAATACATTCTCCAACTCCTTTTATTCTGCACTTCCTATGGTGGTTTAGATCCGGAGCCAAGGCAAGCTGCTCTGCTTGATGACTGGGATGGGGTCTGTCTGCATCTGGATGGGGCCACAGCAGAGGAATATGTCACCTTGCTTCTCACCATCACCATCTGTGAGACAGTCTGGGGTGACACCACAGCCCCAGGCAGGGACCAGTCAAGTTTCTCCTCCTAGAGAGCAGGAAGATTTAAGGATCCATTGCAGATATTAGCAGCAGCAGCAGTGCCAGCATTTTCAGTATCTCTTTGGCATTGCTTTAATGTGGGCCAAGGGGTTTGCATGGTCCTGGCATGACCTAGGACATGTGTCCAGAGCCATGCAGCCCTGCATGAAGCAGACACCCACCCAGGAGCTGTCCCTGAACATCTCTTCACTTGGTAAAAGCACCTTTTGCCCTCTCCCATGGACTGGGGGCCAGTGAGGAAGCAAATCTGTCCAAAGTTACCAGTAAGCAAAGGTTTCAGAGAGATCTTTTCACTTATGGGCTTGAAGACAGCATACCTGGGGTGCAAGGTCCCTGCACTCCCCTCCTGCAGCAGCTGATGCTGGGGACGCATTGCCTTTGCCCCGCAGCGTTCTCCACAGCTCCTCTGCCTGGACATTGTGTGGCCGACATGGGGGATTGCTAATCCTCCTGTTTCAAACGTCATTCGATTCCTCGTGGCATCTCACAAAAGGCTGAATGGGCAACAAGCATAAAGGCAAAATAATCCTTACGCTGGGAATGCTTTTGAAAGGCTCTGACCTGCCTCCGCAGGCAGCTGCGGGCAACGCTGCGTTGCTCTCCTGTGTCTGAGGTTCTGAAGATGGGAGACAGGATCCTGCCTAAAATGTTTGTGTCCAGATTAAACTCTCAGATGCCGGAATGGGCATCTGTGTTTGGCCACGTTACTCATTTCTTCCCAACTTGTCACGGCTGGTCATTGGTTAAAAACCACAACAAATCTGCTTTTTTTTTTTTTTTCCCCCCTCTTGTTTACTTTATTAATTACATCTCCTATTACACTGCACTCTGGCCTCAACAAATTCATTTGTGATTCTCTTGAGATATGCATACTGTAGCAGCAGATAGTAGCATATCATTATTTAACATATGAATGCTGTCAAACAGTTTAATCAAATCTGAAATTGGTCGCCTTTGTGCCCTGTGCTAACTCGTTGTGACTGCAGAAAGTGAGCCCAGCTCCCCTAGACAAAGAGCACTTGCAGCCCAGCTCTTTGTCTACTCTCTTTGCATAATTTCCTGAACCCTGCCCTGTTCCACCTGCTCACTAATGTTAAGCTTATTTATGGATAATTTATATGCAGCCCACTGTGCAAATGCACCCTGGTAAGGATTTTGCTTTGGAGAAGCTATGGGAACAAGCCTCTTGCCATGCATGTTCCCCTCCAGCTTGTAAGGCCTGGAAGCCAAACTCTTCATCAGCACTTCCAGAGGCTTTCCAGCAACACCAACATGCCAAAGCACAAGGGCTCTGGTGCTCTCATCGGCACCAGCATCCCAGGCTGCTGGAAATTCAACGGCTCTTTTAGGGGGATAAGCTGCAAATCTTTTTGCTGCTGTTTGCTTAACGGAGGTGGTGGCACCAGGGCTCGGTGGGATGCTCACCACTCCGTCCTGCTGGCCACGTGGAGCCAAGGGTGGTTCTGTGGTGCTCACAGCCCTGACCTTGGGGCTGTCAGAGGAAGCGCGGCGGTTCCTGGAAAGCATTGTTCCCGCCTTTGTTTGTTCCGCATCCTCCCAGCAGCCGCCGAGAAGAAGCAGAATAAAGGGCAGCGTAAGGGAGCCGCCTCCCACAGAGGAGAGCCGGGCGGTCAGGGCTGCACGCCCCGGCTGAGCCCCCAGCACCCTCCCTGGGCACAGCCTGCAGGAGCACCCTGCCTGCTCAGCAAAGCATCGTCGTGCTGCTGGTTCATGAGCAGACGCCTGGGTGCGTGGTGCTGTCCATCAGCCCCAGAGGCTCATCTGCAAGGACAACAGGCAGAGCTTTGCTGACAGAGGGTCTCGGGTACCAGCCCAGTGCAGATGAGAAGCCGAAGTGATGCTGCAGCGCTCGGTGGAGTGCCCTCCCAAACAGCACTCTCCAGTTGTGCCTGGTTTGCTCCAGCACACTTTGAAATGTGAGCAGAACCTCAGGGCCAGCTGAGCTGATGCTGGTTGTGTTGCAGGGAAACCTCAGTGCCTACTCTACCCTTGCACTCACCCTTTCAGGTGCCTGTTGCTGTCCTGGAATGCTGCAGAGCACACCCCCCGAGGGTCCCTACTAGTGCTCAGGGCTGCAGGGCATCCATCCCCTTTCAGCTGGAGCAGAGCAAGCCCCTGCAGCCACCCCATGTGCAGCAGCTATTGCAGGCCAGCAGTAATCAGACACAGGACTGACAAGCCAGAAGTGAAAAGGTGTCTTCTGGCTCTCCTGTCGTGCTGCAGGGATGGATAGAAATAACTTGTGCAGCCTCTGCCAGGGTCTGAGCTGTCTGTGCCAGGGCTGCTGGTGAGCCCCAGGTCATCAGGCCACTCTCTGGCCCATGGGCAATGGGACCATCCCCTGGCCAGAAGGAGCCAGCCACCCACAGAGGAGCCCTGCCAACGCAGGTCAGCCCTGAGGTGGCTGTCTTTGTAATTAGCAGCTGTCTTTGTAATTAGCCCACCAGTTCCCATCAATATCTCTGGGAAAAAGGCTCACCCTGGGATGGTCACAGTGGAGGTGGGGGTAGATTGGATGGGGATGTTCTCCTGCCAGGGCTGATACCGAGACACTGCAAAGGTCTTTTCTGCACCAAAATCTCCAAGCTCACACCTAAACCAGGTGCAGACAGTGCTGCCAGGTGGAGTATTCAGGATGCAGTGGGGTGTCCTACAAGGCAGAGTCCAACTGATGCCCCACCAAGCAGTATTTCCCACCATGTCCCCAGGTTTGATGTTGAAGAACCATTCTCTGGTTGTCAGTGATTCTTTCATCCATCCTCCCAAAAGCTGGTTAGGTAACATGCCCTGGACTTTGAATGCAAATTCCTTTTGCTCACAAGGTTTTACAGCCCAGCAAGGAGCCCTGTAAGCAGCAGTACTAGTTGGACAACCCCCTGCACCCACCATCCCTCTAAGCCCCCCCTGCCCCCAAAGGTGAGAGGAGGCAGCAGGGATGGGACTCTGGTGAGGCTGTGCCAGTGCCTGCCCGAGCTGGGGAGTATCAGCACATCTTGGCATGTGGAGTGATGCATTGTACCAAAAATAGGGCTCCCCCATTGTATTGTTATGCAAACATATTCTGGGAGTAAATCAAACTCTCTGGGATTTTCCAGGCCAACTGCCTGGAACTTCCTGGGGTCATTTCACCCAGCTGCTGGGCACACTGAGAGCCCAGAGCACAAAACAGCCCTGGCAAATGGTAGCCCAGAGAAGGTGCCCACATTTGTCACTGACAGAGTTGAGGCCACGGGTCCCATTGACCTTACACTGAGCAAAATCAAATTTATTTTCTGCCACTGGCACGAGCATGGCTCCTGGCCACCCTCGACACATGCATCTCCTCCTGGTCCCCTGGGCATCCCCACCACCTCCCCCAGAGTTTCAACAGAGCCCTGCACAGGGTCTGCCAATGCTACACCTCCTGGGATGCTCACTCCAAGCAAACAGAGCCAAAAGAAAAAAAAAAACCAGCCTGTCTGCTGAGCAAAAGGTCCAGGAGGAGGAAAAATAAACACAGGAAAAGCCACAACGTTCAAGAACGTAGCTGGAAACTTAAACGATGCCAGTGTCCTTAAAAGCTGCTTGTGTTTGCAAAAAATGCTTCAGAAATGGCATAAAGTTTTAATGACATAAAATACTAGTGAACATGATAGTGTCACAGAGAGTATCTGTCCCTGGCACCCATAACAGCACTGCCAATGTGGTTACTTCCAGCCACAAAGGTCCCAGGTTCTCAAACGTCCTGGTCATTGCCACTGGGGAAACTGAGGCATGAGTGTCCACAGTTTTTCCCACCAAACCAAGAGTGGGAGGGAACTACCCTCAGATTCTGGCCTGGCATCCCATCCATGCCCCAGCTACCCCAACCCATCCCATTCCAACCCATCCTACCCCATACCAACCCATTCCATCAGACCCCACACCATCCTACTCAATCACATCTCATCTTGTCCCACCCCTCCCCATTTCAACCCATCAGATCACATCCCAGAGCATACTATGGTTCTCCAGCTCCTGGCTACACTGGATAACAACTCACTGTGGTGGGGACCCTCAGGGTCATCCTGCTCCCACTCCAGATGCTGCACCAGTGCCAAGGGAGAGACTCGTAGCAGCATTTGTGTGCTGAGGAGCTCTGCAAGGAAAGCCTGGACTCGACCTCATGTGGCACAGCTCCTGTTGTTTTCCAGTGCAAAAAGACCTTCTTCATGGTCTTTTTTTTTCTTTCTTTTTTGTGTAAGGCATGAGTGTGAGTACAGGGGAACTGGGATGGCCTCTTGTTCCCAGTAATTGCTGGCCCGATGTGGTTGAATGACTCCTTAAAATATTACAAAGACTATTAAAAGTATTACTGACAAAAGGCAAGAAGCTGGGAAAACAGACTAGACCAGACTATTTTTAGAAGCAGTGGCATCTGGACAGCATGAGAGTTGCTTTGTACAAATTTAGCACAGCTGATGTTTCAACAAAAAGTTTGCTGGCTAAGCTAAAATCACCCAGCACAGCCACCTAGAGAGACAGGGACCAGCCCAAACCAGTGACTCCAACACAGGAAAGGGAAAAACCAAGGGCCAAGACGGTGACACGAGGCTCCTACCCAGCAGCCAAGCACTCAGGGAGGCTCTAGCTGAGGCTTTGCCTCGGTGCTGCTCACAGTGGTGGGTGGGGATGTCTCCCGTGTCCCTTGGCTGACATGTCACCCTGTGGTGCCACCACAGCAGCCCCCGTGCCAGGGGCCAGCTGCTCTGCCTCAGGTGGATTGGGAGGGGGAGGCTGTGCAAAGCTTGTGGCCTGACAAACAGACACTGTCAGCATTTAAAATAGCCAAAGTACTTAAAACAAGGGCTGGTGACTCCTGACCCTGGACATTTTTGCCTGCTTGCATTTCTGCAGC
This sequence comes from Ceyx melanurus, assembly GCA_024611195.1. Lineage (NCBI taxonomy): Eukaryota > Metazoa > Chordata > Aves > Coraciiformes > Alcedinidae > Ceyx > Ceyx melanurus. The sequence continues at coordinate 8,780 of JANHGL010023112.1, read as the reverse complement.
AGCCAGGCTTGGAGGAGGGAGAAGCCCTGCAAAGTGCAGTGCCATGTTCACCAGTAAGGGCACGTGTTTGTCTTGTATTTGGAGAGTCATTTAAATCAAATATTGCCTGGGATGTTTTCTCTCCTCTCACGCAAGGAATGAATCTCTCATATTGCTGCTGATAGATCTCTCTTGCCTTTATCTAGCAGCAATTTGGATGTGAAACCAACCTCCTACTGTCTCCGTGGGTGACAGAGTAAAGAAACACTGGACTGAGCCAGAGATAATTGAAGAACTAGTGACACATCTGTCACCTGCAGATTTGTCCCTGGGGAAAGCCCAGGGAAGGGATGAGGAATGTGCTGCAGGGGCTACAACCCCCTGATTCTGAGCAGCAGGATGGCCAATGAAGCATGCACTGGCCTGCAGTGTGTGGAACTGGGTGCTGTGGGTGTTGCATCAGGCCCGGAATGCTTTAGTTGCCCATCCTGAACCCAGATGCTAACCTGGGCATCTGTGAGCCCCAAGAAGTGGGGTGGTCCCTGAGCAATCCAGCAGCAAAGTCTTTCAATAAACCTGTGTGGTCAGGGCTGATGGCTGGAGGCTGGGGAACGGGCAGATTTGCTCCCTGCCTGGCCCATCTCCTTCCCCATCCCTGTGGGATGTGGCTCTCAGATCCACAGCAGCCCCTACACCACTGCTCCCAGTATGGCTGTGTATACAGAGACTGGTCAGTCCCAGCAGGGAAGGTGCAGATCCCAGCCAGGGCACGCCAAGCCACGGAGTCGGGGGAGATGGAACTCAGCCCTCCAGTTACAACAAAGGCAGTGGGGACACTCCCCAGAGCCACGGACCCTTTCCAAAGGTTGTTGAAGGCTATATGAGCCACCCTGACAGGACCATGGGCTCCCAGTGGAATTTTTTCACAGAGAAAGCTCTGGTGAAGCCAAACACGTCAGCTGGACACGGACTGGGCAGTTGTGCACAGCCAGGAGCCCCTCAGAGCCAGCACACCCAGTTTGGCCACCAGCAGCAGAAAGGGGAGGTGTGAGGAGAGGGAACCAGGAACTGGGGGGAGGTCTCAGCACAAAATGTGGCCTGGACACACGGTGGCCATAGAATCCCTGAGACCTGAGCAGTCCTTGTCCCCTCTCCTGGTGACAGAACAGGGAGACAGGGCAAGGGCAGCCCCCACGTTCCCTGCGGTTCCTGTTACTCATTGTTTGCATTTGGACAGCCGCTGGGTATTGGTGAAGACACTCGGAGCCCAGACTCACAGAGTCTCATAAATTTCAACACCAATGATTATTCATCGCAAGAGCTCAGACTGGAGTGTGGTATTCATTAGCTGCTACTTCTCAGTCTCCTGGTCAAAACGTTCCCAGTCCAGGCGCAGGAACAGCAGCCCCGTGCCCAGCCGGGCACACGGGGTCTGTGGCAGAGCTCCCGGGCACTGCCCTGGCACCAAGCACTGCCCAGACCTCTTGGTGAGCACCAGGCATGAGAAGGCAGCTCAGCTCTGCTCAGAAACCCTCCCCTTCCCCCCGGAGCAGACGGTTATTAGTGCTGTCTCCATTGACAATCATTATAATAAAGTATTTATTCTCTATCTTCTGTTTACCCTGGAGGACATGATTGTGCCCCAGGGCCAGCAGTCAAATAATTCCTGTGCCTGTAGACTGGGACCCCATGGAGCAGGGAGATGTACCAAGGAGATGTCTCCAGCTGATAAAGAAAGCTCCTGAGAAGGGGCTGGCTCCTGCAGCCAGGGGAGGGAGACTGGGCTTGCTGGGAGGTGAAAAGGGAGCTGCTTTTGGGGTTGAGAATGCTCTGCTGAGTAGGAGGTCAAAGCACTTTCCTGCTCTTCCCTGCCTGCATGTAGGGGAAGAGCATGGAAAGAGTTGATGCAGAGCAATGGTGTACCATTTTCTAACCCCCTGTTTTTTCCTATATACCCTCTGCAACAGCAGAGCTGCTACATGAGCTGATACCATCAGGAGATGCATCCAAGAGCAACCAACCTCCATGCTGTTCACAGGCCTCCAGCCCCCCTGCACACAGCTTGCTCCCCACGCCTGTCCAGCTCTGCAGCTCCAGTACAGGGGACTCAGCTCGGGAGCTGCATGCAGTGCTGGTAGCTCAACAGAGCCTGAACTGAGAAAAAGGGGCAGCCAATGCCCATCCTGGTGCCTTAATGGAGTTATCAGCCCAGCCCAGACGATGCCCTGAAAAGCCTTTTGTAGGTAAGGCTTTTGGATCTGCTGCCTGCCCTGATTTTGCACCCTTATGGACTCCCAGTGTGCAAGGAAGAGCTGGGCCGACCTCGGGCCACTCACAAGGGCAATGCTTAGTCAGTTCCCGTGAGCACACTGGGCTCTGAGCTGAGGGAGCAGCAGCCCAGCTGAACAGTTACACTAAAAATAGCCCAGTGGCTGGGTGGAAGCTCGCTGTGGTTAGCCCTGGGTTTCACATCTTTGAGCAAGCCTGTGCTGAGCAGGGTCCCTTTGCTCCCGTTATTGTCCAACCCTCTGGAGGAACCCTGGGGATTAACCAAAAAAATAAATGGCTTTACAGAGGACAACAATGGCTTCTGTGATCAATCTTCATGAAATGTGGTTTGGTAGCTCTGCAAGAGTCAAGCCAGCTGCCAACATGGCCCAGAATAAGTGAGAGGCTGTGACAGGGCTGTGAGGATGGAGGGGCAAAATGCCAGGGCTAAGGAGCACAGCCTGGGCCACCTCCAGGGCACCACAGCAATGGGTCTGCCTGGGAGGGATCCAGGGATGGGTGGCCACAGGGAGGTGCAGTGTTGCTCGGCCCTGTGGATGCTGCAGGGGGAAGCAAATCAAGAAAAGACAAGTTTAGGAAAGTGCTGATGAGAGGAGCTCATCTCAGGGCATTTAATTTAAGCAAAGAGTCAGGATACCAAGTCTGTGGGTGCTGGTTCAGGAGCATCTGTAACTTACCCTGATTTGACCTGGCTGGCTTGGGTTTTCATGAAACTCAGCCCCAAGCCACATAAGTTGATTTCCAGTAACCAGAATTTGCTTCTGTGGTTGCTTATGTCAAGTTACAGCATTTGAGCTTAGGGCTGAAGTCTGCATTAGACCTCACCCATGTGACTTCTCCATACAGAACCCACTGGCTTTTCACTGCCCAAGGAGAAAATAAAGATCAAGGTGCACTCAGAGTAACACAGGCTGTTTGCTTGATCTCCCATCTGGACAGCCTCAGTCTCTGCTGGTACCTGCCAGCCTCCCACTGGGACTCCTCTTACCCCAGTGCTGCCCAGTGGTGGGCAGGACCTGCTGGCCTGTTCCTCTCAATGCCCCAAGGAGCTGCCTGCAAAGCTCTCCCTACTGATGCTCCTGTGATGAAACTTGAAGGAGGTGGACTAAGATTTCATAAACAACAATTCAGGTGTTTTCTACCTTTTCAGCACCTCCTTGGCAATCTCACCCAGAGCAAAGGAGGGGTTTCTGTGCACCACTGAAGGCCAGGCACTTGCCCAGCAGCACGCCTGCAGTTTCAGCATCCCTTGTACCAGAGACTACTGTTTCCTAGGGATGGTGCCTCACTGTCACCAAATATTATTACTGGTGGAAAAAGCAGTTTGTTGCTCACTCAAGAAAAATAAATCCTTGACCCTTTACAAGACCTGTGCAGTAGTGGCGCCGTTGACTCCTCGTGAAAGTGTGTGGGTGGGAAAACAGTCTGTGCTGGCTTCTCTGCAAGCTGTGAGAGCTCTGTGAGACCTACAGCCTCTCCATAGATGGCTGATAACACTCAGCTACTCCTCTAATCACAGCCTGTAAGCCCCAGAAGAAACACTGACTGCAAGCATGGAATTAGAGTCTCCCACTCATTATTTGAGAAGGACAAGCCTTTCACAGCCAAGTGGCCTCTATTTGCTTGGGGGGGGAAACATGTGCTTATCTCTTATTTGTGTGATTTATTTCTTGAGATTAATGCATCAAGTTGGCTTGCTCCCAAGCTCTCAGTGAAGTCTTGGATTTTATGGGACTGTCCCAAACCATGCAAAGTTTTGCTGCTCGTTTACTGCAACTGAGAGGAGGATTTTTATCTCAGTCGTAAAGCAGAATTTGGGGGTTTTGCAGATGTAAGGCAGCCAGCATTGTTTTGATCTGCAAGCAAATGATAGCTTTCTCTGAGTTCAAGGAGGGCTATTAAATCAGCCCAGTGGAGATGGAGCAAACAAAAACAGACGGAGCAAAGGAGTCAAGGGGGAACACTCCTGTTCATATAAGAAGGCACGAAAGCAAAGCAGGGGAGGCAAGTTAATGATCAACTCATTTAGGGTGTTTACTTTTACATGCCACTGGGGTAAACAGAGCCATGTCATCCCTCCAGCCTGCTCTTGTTTATAAATATGCAATAACATTTATAGCTGAGCCGGCTGGACTCCCCCGGGTCTGGGCTGGAGAAACTGGAAGGGTCTCATCTCCCACTCCTGCATGGGACAAGCCCTGTTTCTAGGGCTCTGCTGCTGCAAAACTACCTTCCAGCTCTGTGTTTGCATCTGCATGTGCTGAGAAGGCACAAAGCCATCCCCTGGTGCAGACACTTGGAGATGCCCCATTGGAGATACTCAGGCAACTTCTTTCCCCCTGATTCATGTGGACACTTGGAGCTGCCCCTCTGCACTGCTGGGTTCAGAGCAGCAGGAGGTCCAAGAACCCCTTTGGTGTTTGACAAGAGCCTGAGCACATACAGAGCACAACAGGTTCATCTTCATGTCAGCCAACCAACCATGGTGACAGTCAGAGCAAGGATTTGAAGTCATTGGTGTTAGTGACTGCAGTTCATAGTTATCCTTCAAAGAAATCATGTTTCCCCTAAAAAATAAAGTTCTTATAAATGCTATATACATAAAGTTCCTATAAATGCTATAAAGTTCCTGTGATGCTACTATTCAGTGAGACCCAGAAGCAAAACAGCAACCCAACACTGGGTGATTAATTTACTGTGGCTGACAACTTAGTGCAACTTTTTTGACCTGCATTCATCAATCACCACAGAAAAAAATCTTTATGATCTCCCATTCTTTCAATCTTCTGCCCTAGCTCTTGGTGCTGACCTGGTTTGCAGCCAGCACAAAAGGTACAGTGTGAGTTTGAAACATGACCCTCCACGAGGACACTCCACTGCTGGGTTCATCTGCACGCAAATTTGCATTGGCTTAAGGACACTGATGCAACTTCCTGCACAGACACGACTGTGGTGGTTTAAAGCAGACTTCTTTTTTTCTTTTTTTTTTTTGTGGCTTACTCAAAACCCATTCCCAGACAATTTAAATTGGTCATATTCTAGCTTACAGTAAGATACACTGGTGCTCGTATAAGTTTTTCCCACCTTAGATGTTCCATCTGTACTCAGTGCAATTCCATGTGTGTCCTTAAATTCATATCACATGAAAAAAAAAAAAATGCATTGAATCAAAATGACATTTCTGAGTAGCTGCTGATTTTTATTATGATTTTGTTGAATATTTCTGTTGACACATTTTTGCCAGAAATTGCATAGAAGGCAAGAAGTTCTGGTTCTGTAAATGGTCAGTGGAAATACCAAGGACTATTATCCTCGTTTTCATTATTAAAACCATAATCCCATAATGATGGAAAGGAACACTGTGGGAATAAATTGGTTTACATGAGAGTACGTTTGCAGAAAGTTTTTGTTCACAGCATGCACAGGCCTGACAAACACATCTCCCCATTTGCATCTGTCCCCCAAGGGGGACTTGCAGAGTCCTTCATGAAATTTAAAATAGCCAAATGGGCATCAGTGGGTTGTGTATTTCTGAGGGGAAAGCAATTCTGAGTTGTTTGATGTTCCTGGCCTATAGGAAGCAAATAATGCCCTGGTTGGCATGGATGCTGGCTCATGTCATCGTCCTGCTGGCATTTCAGGCTCATATCAAGATTAGCCCAGGATAAATACTGGAAAAATGTAATCACTAATTATTATGCAACGAAAACGAAAATGCCAAACTTTGCACAGGACTTTATTCACAACAAATTATACAACCGGCTGTAATCAAGGTCATTTCAATCTGAAAGCATTTTCTATTGAAATCCATAACAATATTCAGGCCCCATTCATTGCCCAACAGCGAGAAAGCCACAATTGCTCATGTGTCTGGATGCCCTGGGGTGGTGGGGCCGGGCCCTGTGAGGATGCACCCACCAGAGCCCTCTTGCCCGCCGAGGAGCCATCAAGCAAACCAGCACAGCCTGCACATCTCAGCCTTTTTATCTTGAATGTCAGACCCGGGCATGACTCACACATTTACAGAAGTGCCTTTCCCTCCCTTCGGCCTGAGCTCTGTCCCTTTCTTCCGTGGCAGCTCCAGGCAGATGTGTGCTTTGCTCTGCAGCTTGTGTTTTAAGCCAAGGAGGTTTTCAGAACAGAGAGGTCCTCGGGTCACTCTGACTTCATGGACTAGGGTGTCACCTGCACCCACACTCCAGGGACTAGCCACTTGCCAGGGCAAGCTCACCCTGCCTGGCTCTGTGCTGCTGGAGCTTGGCCGCTCTCTGGGAAATCTGGCTGGGGCTCAAGCTTTTGCAAAGGAGGTTTATCTGTGCTGTTGCTTAAGCTGGAGAGAGTGGCAGGGTTTCTGAAGGGACACCCTGCAGCAAGCGCAGGGAAGATGCTGGCAAAGGGTCGCAAACGGGGAGGGGGATGCTCTGAAACCCATTGCTCGGCTCCTGGAAGACTGTAAGAGATGGTTTTTTTAGTTAAGGCTCAGGCTGAGACCCCCAGAGACTCAAGCTCAGCCACTGTGAGCCTCCAAGCAGAGCTCTGCATCTCTCTGCTCGCATTTCCCATTCGCACAATGGGACAATAACCCTCCCTCGGTGCCCAGCTGCCAGCGGGCTGGTCCCCCACAGCAGCTGCAACACGGACCCACTGCCCTGAAAGGCAGCTGAAAATGCTAAAAATGCTGGCTATGCTTTCCTAAAGAAATGCTGCAGCTTTGCTAGACAAGACCTAGCAGTTCCCCCCACGGCAGCACCAGAAGTAACTGTGCAAACTCCCCAGTGCGATTTAATTCCTTTTCTGGAGTGACTAACACCTCTATTATTCCCATCTGACCTCTGCAGACATCCTGCCACACAATTGTGTTAAACTCTGCAGCCAGAAAGATAACCAGGCCTAAAATTAAACCATCCAGCACGTTTTTAATATTAGCACAGGCAAGGAGTGAATTCCTCCCGGGTGAAATTCACCTCTTCTAAAGCAAGCAAGCAAAACCAGCCCTCAGAACTGTACCACCAGCAGTTGACATACTGGAAATTATTTGTCTTTTTACTTTGTGAGCCCCTACAATAGCCTGTTCTGATTGCCTGGCCCAAGCAGAGGCTGTTTAGTACAGGGACCTGACCTGCTGCTGCTGCAGGACACAGGGTGCTGGAGGAGGTCTCAGCACAGGTATTGCAGGGCAAATGCAGCTGGAGTTAACTCGAAGACAGGCAGGCTGTGGACACAATGTGAGAGCAGATAACCCGTGTGAATAACCTGGTGTAAGCTAGAGTCTCCTGGTATCTTTGGCTCTGGGAGAAAGAGTGCAACAAGAAAGGCAGCATCAAGCCACAGAAGGGATACAGAATCACAGAATGGTTTGGGATGGAAAAGATTTTAATGATCATCTAGTTCCACTCTCCTGCCATGGACTGGGACATCTCCCATCAGACCAGGTTGCTCAAAACCCCATGCAACCTGGCCTTGAACACTTCCAGGGAGGGAGCAGCTACAGCTTCTCTGGGCAACCTGTTCTCACCATCCTCACAGTAAAAAATGTCTTCCTAATATCTAATCTAAATCTACCCTCTTTCAGTTTAAAACCATTACCCCTCATCCTACCATTAAACTCTTGGATAAAGAGTCTCTCCCTAGCTTTCCTGCAGGCCCCCTTTATGCACTGGAAGGACACTATGAGGTCTCACTGAACCTTTTGGCTACAACTGGACGGCTGCTCTGTTTTCATTCAAATTAAGTTTTTCATAAAAAAAAAAAAATACTCCCTGCCTGAACTTCGCCTCGGTGTCTTTTTTCACATCGAACTCCAAGAGCAGTTTGGGCTCAGAGGTGCTGAAAGCTGCTTTGCAGAGCTCACAGAGCAGCCTGGTGGGGCTGAGAATTGGAACTGAAAAGCAACCTGAAGAGCTCGCAACGTCGCTGCAGAGCTCGGGCTTTGCAGAGAGCTGCGGAGGAACCGCGCAGGATGGGTGCTCAGCACTGTGGGGGCTGCTGCTGGAGCGAGGGGCTGCTGTGGAGCGAGGGGCTGCTGGTGCAGCGATGGAAGCCGCCTGAGCTGCCCGGGGTTTTCCCTGCAGATCCCGCCCGCGTTCCCTGGCCCCGGGGAGCCCCGCGGCTCTGAGCTGGGGCTGCGGTGTCTCCACCACACGCCAGAGAAGCCGTGGGGCCCACATTGGACCAACGCACACCAGTGCGCACCAGTGCGCGCCAGTGCAGACCAGCGCAGCCAGAACCCTCGTCCCCGCAGCGCGCAGGTGGGATTTTTGCACTCTCGTGCTCCCTCTGCTGGTCCTCAGCCTGGCACGGACGGCACCGCTCCGGTACCCCTCCCGCACCCCTCCTGCACCCCTCCCGCACCCCTCCGGTACTCCTCCCGCACCGCTCCCTCACCCTTCCCGCACCGCTCCCGCACCACTCCGGCACCCCTTCTTCACCCCTCCCGCACCGCTCCAGTACCCCTCCCGCACCCCTTCTTCACCCCTCCCCCACCGCTCCCGTACCCCTCCCGCCCCCCTTCT